>JAAAWM010009943.1:0-31228 GCA_036873465.1 Thinopyrum obtusiflorum
TCCAGACTTGGGTTTCTTCTCCTGAACAGCAACTTGTTTGCTGTTCTTCTTGATGTTCCCCTTCTTCCCTTTGCCCTTTTTCTTGAAACTGGTGGTCTTATTGACCATCAACACTTGATGCTCCTTCTTGATTTTTACCTCCGCAGCCTTTAGCATTGCGAAGAGCTCGGGAATCGTGTTATCCATCCCTTGCATGTTATAGTTCATCATGAAGCTCTTGTAGCTTGGTGGCAGTGATTGAAGAATTCTGTCAATGACGCTATCATCCGGAAGATTAACTCCCAGTTGAATCAAGTGATTGTTATACCCAGACATTCTGAGTATATGCTCACTGATAGAACTATTCTCCTCCATCTTGCAGCTGTAGAACTTATTGGAGACTTCATATCTCTTAATCCAGGCATTTGCTTGAAATATTAACTTCAATTCTTGGAACATCTCATATGCTCCATGACGTTCAAAATGTCGTTGAAGTCCCGGTTCTAAGCCGTAAAGCATGGCACACTGAACTATCGAGTAGTCATCAGCTTTGCTCTGCCAGACGTTCATAACATCTGGTGTTGCTCCTGCAGCAGGTTTGGCACCTAGCGGTGCTTCCAGGACGTAATTCTTCTGTGCAGCAATGAGGATAATCCTCAAGTTACGGACCCAGTCCGTGTAATTGCTACTAACATTTTTCAACTTAGTTTTCTCTAGGAACATATAAAAATAAAACAGGGGAGCTAAACGCGAGCTATTGATCTACAACATAGATATGGCTAGGAATGCACTAAAATTCAACGGAACAACAGCACGGGCCATCTATCTACAACAACATAGACATGCAAAATACTATCAGGTACTAAGTCCACGATAAATTAAAGTTCAATTAATCATATTACTAAAGAACTCCCACTTAGATAGACATCCCTCTAATCATCTAAGTGATCACGTGATCCATATCAACTAAACCATGTCCGATCATCACGTGAGATGGAGTAGTTTTCAATGGTGAACATCACTATGTTGATCATATCTACTATATGATTCACGCTCGACCTTTCGGTCTCAGTGTTCCGAGGCCATATCTGCATATGCTAGGCTCGTCAAGTTTAACCCGAGTATTCTGCGTGTGCAAAACTGGCTTGCACCCGTTGTATGTGAATGTAGAGCTTATCACACCCGATCATCACGTGGTGTCTCGGCACGACAAACTTTTGCAACGGTGCATACTCAGGGAGAACACTTGTACCTTGAAATTTAGTGAGAGATCATCTTATAATGCTACCGTCGAACTAAGCAAAATAAGATGCATAAAGGATAAACATCACATGCAATCAATATAAGTGATATGATATGGCCATCATCATCTTGTGCCTTTGATCTCCATCTCCAAAGCACCGTCATGATCACCATCGTCATCGGCGCAGCACCTTGATCTCCATCGTAGCATCGTTGTTGTCTCGCCAACTATTGCGTCTACGACTATCGCTACCGCTTAGTGATAAAGTAAAGCAATTACATGGCGATTGCATTTCATACAATAAAGCGACAACCATATGGCTCTTGCCAGTTGCCGATAACTCCGTTACAAAACATGATCATCTCATACAATAAAATTTAGCATCATGTCTTGACCATATCACATCACAACATGCCCTGCAAAAACAAGTTAGACGTCCTCTACTTTGTTGTTGCAAGTTTTACGTGCCTGCTACGGGCTGAGCAAGAACCGTTCTTACCTACGTATCAAAACCAAGTATGTGCTGTTTTAACCTTCAATAAGGACCGGGCGTAGCCACACTCGATTCAACTAAAGTTGGAGAAACTGACACCCGCCAGTCACCTGTGTGCGAAGCACATCGGTAGAACCAGTCTCGCGTAACCGTACGCGTAATGTCGGTCCGGGCCGCTTCATCCAACAATACCGCCGAATCAAAGTATGACATGCTGGTAAGCAGTATGACTATTATCGCCCACAACTCACTTGTGTTCTACTCGTGCATATAACATCTACGCATAAACCTGGCTCGGATGCCACTATTGGGGAACGTAGTAATTTCAAAAAAAATTCCTACACACACGCAAGATCATGGTGATGCATAGCAACGAGAGGGGAGAGTGTTGTCCGCGTACCCTCGTAGACCGTAAGCGGAAGCGTTATGACAACGCGGTTGATGTAGTCGTACGTCTTCACGATCGACCGATCCTAGTACCGAACATACGACACCTCCGCGATCTGCACACGTTCAGCTCGGTGACATCCCATGAACTCACGATCCAGCAGAGTGTCAAGGGAGAGCTTCATCAGCACGACGACGTGATGACGGTGATGATGAAGCTACCGGCGCAGGGCTTCGCCTAAGCACTACGATGATATGACCGAGGTGGATTATGGTGGAGGGGGGCACTGCACACGGCTGGAAACAATCAACTTGTGTGTTCTAGGGTGCCCCCTGCCCCCGTATATAAAGGGGCAAGGGGGAGGCCAGCCGGCCTTGGGGCGCGCCAAGGAGAGGGGGGACTCCTCCTCCTAGTAGGAGTAGGACTCCCCCTTTCCTAGTCCAACTAGGAAGGAAGGAGAGGGAGAGAGGTAGGAAAGAGGGGGCGCCGCCCCCCCTCCTTGTCCAACTCGGACTCCCAAGGGGGGGGGGGCGGCCAGCCCTAGGCCCCCTCCTCTCTCTCTCACAAGGCCCATGTAGGCCCATCATCGTAGCATCGTTGTTGTCTCGCCAACTATTGCGTCTACGACTATCGCTACCGCTTAGTGATAAAGTAAAGCAATTACATGGCGATTGCATTTCATACAATAAAGCGACAACCATATGGCTCTTGCCAGTTGCCGATAACTCCGTTACAAAACATGATCATCTCATACAATAAAATTTAGCATCATGTCTTGACCATATCACATCACAACATGCCCTGCAAAAACAACCCCCCCCCCCCCCCCCCCCCCCCCCCCCCCCCCCCCCCCCCCCCCCCCCCCCCCCCCCCCCCCCCCCCCCCCCCCCCCCCCCCCCCCCCCCCCCCCCCCCCCCCCCCCCGCCCAGAGATACCTCTCCGACAATCGGAGTGACAAATCCTAATCTTGATCTATGCCAACTCAACAAGTACCATCGGAGACACCTGTAGAGCACCTTTATAATCATCCAGTTACGTTATGACGTTTGGTAGCACACAAAGTGTTCCTTCGGTATTCGGGAGTTGCATAATCTCATAGTCATAGGAACATGTATAAGTCGTGAAGAAAGCAATAGCAATATACTAAACGATCAAGTGCTAAGCTAACGGAATGGGTCAAGTCAATCACATCATTCTCTAATGATGTGACCCGTTAATCAAATGACAACTCATGTCCATGGCTAGGAAACTTAACAATCTGTGATTCAACAAGCTAGTCAAGTAGAGGCATACTAGTGACACTCTGCTTGTCTATGTATTCACACATGTACTAAGTTTCTGGTTAATACAATTCTAGCATGAATAATAAACATTTATCATGATATAAGGAAATATAAATAACAACTTTATTATTGCCTCTAGGGCCTTCACCTACTGCTACCTGTGAAGTTCAAGTACTTGTACATCATAAGTTCACCATCAGTGCAAAAAGAAGCAAGTTTTATTTTTTTAATTCATGCAGACCAGTGCCCCTCGATGGCGAAAGCTATACCACAATCATTCCCAAACACCGTCCACAAGCTATGCCATTGGCACATCCTGAAGAAGTACAAGGAATACCTCACGTTGTTGTACAAAAAGTGTAAAACATTCAAAGAGGAGTTCGCAGCTATATTAAACTGGCCGCTGATGCCAACGGAGTTTGAAGCTACCTGGGCTGAACTCGTGCACAAGTACAACCTGGAGAATGACCAGATGATGATGCAGCTATGGAGTGATAGGAAAATGTGGATTTCAGCATTTTACAAGAACATTTTATGTGCCAGAATGACTTCCACACAACGAAGTGAGAGCATGCATCACGTGCTCAAGAGAGGGTTTGTCAAGGGGACCCATAACCTACACAAGTTTGCTAGGCGGGTAAATGCTTGCATACAAACTCGAATGCAGAAGGAGAACGAGCAAATAATGACCAGCATGGTATTAAGACAAAAAAACACCCCCATCATATTGTTACTTCCTTCAACATGTACACACTGTATTTTAAAAAATGAAACCCATGACTCTGCCTCGACTAATATCTTATTTTTTGACATGTGCAGACCAATCCTGTGACAAAAACAACCTACAGCTACGAGGAAGACATGGCTATCAAGTACACGAGAGCCATGTACACTGAGATGAGTACTAGGATGAGAAAAGCCACGATGTTTCACGCAAAGCCTACAGCAGAGCCCACTAAGTACCTTGTGTACTATCACAACAAGGCTGGCCATGATGATGAAAACAGATTTGCCTGGTCAAAGCATGAATTCTAGGTTGTAGCTGACACAGAGAATGAAATATACGAGTGTGAATGCAAGCTTTGGACACACACAGGTGAGCAAAAAAAACTCATTAAATAGCTAAACTAGTAGTGTCATATCAAATATATGAAACTCATTGCCGGCTCACAAACTATGTATTGTGCATTCATCACAAAATGCAGGCCTGTTCTGCCTTCACATCATGAACATACTGGACTACCTGAAGCCTGACAAATTTCCAGACAAATATATCCTCAAATGGTACACAAAGACTGCAAAATCACAACCAACCTTTGATACAAGGGAGTACAACACAACTGCATCGGATGGCAGCTCAAGACTATCGAAGCAAGACATCTTGCTGCAGCTAAATTTGATGGTTAACAAGAAAGCGATGAGATGTGACCAGCAATATGGCAGAGCCTTCTATGTTCTCAAGAGGCTCGTGGAAGAGCTTGATGCAATACATTCAGCAAATCGAGCGGATGCTGACGAAAGGATGGTTGAAGAGGATGCTGAAATTGAAGATGACCTTCATTATTATGCAGCTAAAATGCTCCAGGCCGCTGCTCAAGCCAACCAATGCAAGCAGGGTGTTGACCAATTAATGCAGCAGCGGCAGCAAGAGACGATGAAACTGCCGATGTACTGTGAAACAAAGGGTGGGAAGAAAATTTCTGCAGCAAAGAAAAGTAACAAGAGAGCTCAAATAAAGGCACCACCTGCAGGAAGAGTCGTCGTGCTCGATGAGAACGGAGTGCCACTTGGACACAGGCAATGTAGTGTGTGCAAAAAGGTTGCAGGACACAACAAGCTCACCTGTCCAACACTCTTAGAAAGAAATGATGCCGAGGAGGTCAAGCAACCCAAAGTTCAAAAACAGCAGCCCAAAGTTATAGAACAAAACAAGGGACCACACCCACATAAAGCAAGCAGCAGACTTTGTAGCATATGCAAGGAGTATGAACCACATAATGCAAGAACATGCCCAAAGCGCGCAGATGCTGAAAAGACAAGCAAAAAGCCAGAGAAGAAACAGAAAGCAAAACCGGGGGGGGGGGGGGGGGGGGGGGGGGGGGGGGGGGGGGGGGGGGGGGGGGGGGGGGGGGGGGGGGGGGGGGGGGGGGGGGGGGGGGGGGGGGGGGGGGGGGGGGGGGGGGGGGGGGGGGGGGGGGGGGGGGGGGGGGGGGGGGGGGGGGGGGGGGGGGGGGGGGGGGGGGGGGGGGGGGGGGGGGGGGGGGGGGGGGGGGGGGGGGGGGGGGGGGGGGGGGGGGGAAGACGAAGAGGAAGAGGAAGTGGAATGCGAAGAGGAAGAGGAAGATGATGATGAAGAGGAAGAGGAAGATGAAGATGAAGAGGTACATGTCAAGCAAAAACCACTACAAGCAAAGCCTAGGAGGAGCGCAAGGTTGATGAACAGTTGGAGTAGGTCAATTAAACAAAGCAAACTTATGTCATGTCAATGTGCAGAATGTTATTCCACTTTTGAGACAGTATTTTTGGAGAAGCTTACTTGAACTTCTATTGTTGAAGTTTCAAAGAAATTATACAGTAGAAGTTCAAGTAAGCTTACTGCAGAAGTCCTGGTATAGTATGAGAGGAGGTGCTGGTGATGTATTGCATGAAAGAGCAAGCAGTAATAAAATGAAAATATACATTCTGAAGTTCAAGTAATATTACTACAGAAGTCCTGGTATATTATGAGAGGAAGTGCTGTGCTGGTGATGTATTCCATAAAAGTGCAAGCAAGAATAAAAATGAAATTATACACTAGGAAGTTCAAGTAAGCTTACAGTAGAAGTTCTCGTATATTATGATAGTAGGTGCTGGTGTTGTATTCCATAAAAGAGCAAGCAACAATAAAATAAAAAAATATACAGTTTGAAGTTTAGGTCAGCTTACAGAAGAAGTTCTGGTATATAAATGGATGTAGGAAAATATATGCTTAAAAAAATAAGTATTGCCGTATGAACTAAGGTTAGCAAGCCTAAGACAACGCGTTCAGATATGAAGTTCTGTTTGGATACGTGCAGAAGTTCATGTACAATGCCGACAAAAGATAAAGAAACGTAAAGGAGTGTATGAGAATATTTGCTTTGCCTCTGTATTAGTTTTGCACTACGATCCACTGTGTTTGTATTGTTTTATTTTTCTTTGTACCGTTTGATATTATTTTTTAGTTTTTAATGATTCATGTGTTTATGTTGCTTCAGGTTGTTTTCCCCACTTTTGACCCGCCTGAAATTCCTACTCACATGGGTGGTGTTGGTCATTGGGTTTCAATATTTCTTAGCCTGAAGAATTCAAGGTTCCAGCTTCTCGGCTCCCACTATGGACAAGACGATGACTGTGCGGTACGCCTTTTTCGGCAGATGACTGATAACATCAAGAAGCTTTGGAGCGATGCCAGCAATGACAGGGAGACACCCTTCAGTCCACTTACTATCGACCATTTCCCTTTGGATTGGATTGATGTCCCCCAGCAGAATAACAAGTATGAGTTCCACTTTTCTCTCTATCACTTGTGTTTAACTATAGTTGTACGTAGGCTGCGACGTCTTTTATTCGTCGTCTATCTTTTTTGTTCTAACACTGTTCTTTTTTGTGTTTGATGGCAGTGTCGACTGCGGATTGTTCATGCTTATGAATGTTAATTCGTTTCATGATGGGGTTCTTGCAAATTATTCCCATGAAAATATCGCGGATATCAGGAAAACGTGGCTGTACTCAATTGCTTCTTCTAACCTGTTTGAGACAGACTTCCAAGCTCTGTTTGGCTACTATACATGTAAGTCTTGAAACTTGGACTGCTTACCTGTACTGCATCTTTTGTTCTACATGAACTTCATTTTTTCTTGAACTTGAACTTCTGCTTGAGATCTGGCCCCCCCCCCCCCCCCCCCCCCCCCCCCCCCCCATTTCTTCTACATGAACTTCATTTTTATCTTTTTTTATTTTGCTTGTGTATTTACTTTCAGTATTTTTTCCTTCCATTGCTTACTTGGATATGAGCATTTCTTCTACTTGAACTTCAGAGATGATGCCTTTCTATGCTTTTTGTTAGCTGTAGTTGAATGTTTTCCAGTTCATTAGTTTATCTTGAACTGTGCCTTGGGTTGTGCCTAAACTTCATTTAGTTTTTAAAATGCAACACATTTTTTAGGTCAGCTTGAGTATTAACCATGTCATCTATATTAGTTGGACTGCACATTGTGCTGTACCTGAACTTTATTTATATTTAATGGTCTTTTTTTCTGTTCCTTTTCTTTTACAGTGGAGCCGTTGGACTTGACCGATTACCACTACTCATTCCTCGGGTCACAGGAATACCAGCCTAGGGAGGAATCGATGAGTACAGCTCCGAGAGAAGATGATAGCTCTCGAACCCTTATTCCTTCCAAGTTGTGGAAGCAGGCTGTTGGTATTTGTGGTGCTCCAAACACCCCTTGCTCCAGGAAGGTTGGTGCAGTTGAAGCAGTCAAAGCAGAGGTGATTTCGTCGGATGATGATTTTGAGAAGATTGCTTACCCGAAGGATGGTAAATCTGCTGCTGGTACTGTTGCTCCCCCCCCCCCCCCCCCCCCCCCCCCCCCCCCCCCCCCCCCCCCCCCCCCCCCCCCCCCCCCCCCCCCCCCCCCCCCCCCCCCCCCCCCCCCCCCCCCCCCCCCCCCCCCCCCCCCCCCTCTGCTGTCGCTCCCCTAAAGAAATACTGTTACCCTCATCTATCCGAGGCGGAGGTTGAGACAGTATGTGCTTAGTGAAGACCGTCTGAATAAGTATTCTGAGTGAGTTTTCTTCTTCTTATTTTTGTTGCTGCCAGAGATTCTACTTTGTTCTGAACTTCTGTTGTTATAGTATGTGAACTGCTGCTCATTTCTCCTTGCCTTGGAGTTATAGTGTCTGAACTTCTGCTGTTGTAGTATCTGAACTTCTGTTCATCTCTCCTTGCCTTTGAGTTATAGTATCTGAACTTCTGTTTGTTATTGTACCTGAACTTCTAATATTTTTTCCCATCCTTTTAAATCCGCAGCACAAGCTACTGCATGTTTGCCATCCCTGGGAATGTGATTGACCTCACAGGACGTGTCCTTTATACTCTTTTCGGTGAAGGGCAGCAGATGGAAGGAGACATAATGGATTATCTCATAAACTTGTGGAAGGATAAGCCGGAGACCTCTGAGATATTCTCTTGTGCTGACAGGGTTGTACTTAGTCCCTACTTCATACAGGTTTTAGTTCTTTGCACCCCTATCTCCCTTTTTTTGCTCTAGTTTTGTTGTAGTGGCATTTGGGAGGTGTTTCAATTGTGTTTTTGTGAATGCACAGTACTGCCTAGAGTATGATTTTTTCGGTGCAACAGTTCCAAAGTTCGATGCAAAAAAATCTGCTGATCTCCTTTGAATGTTTGTTCGCAAGGAATAAGACCTTCTTAACGCAAAGCTGGTTTGTTTTTTATAACTCTTGCTTTTTTAAATTTTATGTACATCCTTTTGCTGAGTTTGTCAAGAAGTTTTTGTTCATCCTGGTTGTTCAATACCTATGCTTTATAGTTTGTGTTCACTGTTTCTTTCATACTTGGCAGGCTTTTTTGATACTATTGAAGCCAATTGACACAATGGCGCACTACAGTGTGTATGTGCTGAATAGATATCGTGGGAGCATTGACATCCTTGATTCACTTCCTTACAGTAATAAGGGAACGTCACGAACAAGTTTCCACGGAGACTGCCAAAATATCATGAGTGTTTCTTAGCCTGAACCTCCTTTCATATTTGCTTGTTTGACACGAAGCCCCCCCCCCCCCCCCCCCCCCCCCCCCCCCCCCCCCCCCCCCCCCCCCCCCCCCCCCCCCCCCCCCCCCCCCCCCCCCCCCCCCCCCCCCCCCCCCCCCCCCCCCCCCCCCCCCCCCCCCCCCCCCCCCCCCCCCCCCCCCCCCCCCCCCCCCCCCCCCCCCCCCCCAACACATATAGATTCTATGCAAAAGGCTACATATTGGTTGGGTTGAAAAATACCAATACATTACACAACACAGAAAATCCTCTCCATTTGAAACCAGTAGCCCAGCCACATCTCAAAGCAGAAGTTCAAGTCTATGATCATATGTTGGGGCCCAAAATTAAACAACACAAAAAAACAACAGTTCAACCATAGCCCAGAGAGAAGTTCAAGTACATCTGTTGGGGAAAAAACATACAACACATGATGCAGTACATTGAAATTCACAAGCCAAATCATTCTTCACACCAAATACATTTGTCCTCAATATCATAAGTAATAGTGCTGTAGCTATAGATACACAAATTACTAAACAATTCTTACAACCAAATCTTTACAGAATCATTCCAATCATTATCAAACTGAAATCTTTACGAAATCAAATCTACACTGAAACTAATGCTTTGAATTCACGGGCCCAAGGACCGGATCTCTTTAGGAAGCTCTGTATGCAAGATTTCATTCTTCTCGCTAAAGATTAGAGTGTGCATGAACTCGGCCTTCCAGTCATCTGCAGCAGCCTGCCAACAAGAAATGAAATGATGGCTTAGTAAAGGATAACTAAAACCACAGCAGGAGCGTCTCAGCAAAAACACACAAGAAAAATGAAAGAATGATGAGACAAGAACTAGGACAAAACATACCTTCACATCACCAAAATCATCAACAAGCTCATCGCCATCATATGTAGAGCAGAACTTCATGGCAAAGAAACCACAATCATTATTCACTTGCTTTGGAACATCGATAAAAGTCGGCCTCTTTGCAATATTCGCCCAGTTAGGCTGCTTGCTCGCTTTGTACGCAGCCTTGCCGTACACCTCCTCGAGCAACCCAACAAATCACTTGATCTGCCAGAAATGACAAATAAGATGAAGTCAAAAACATGTTAACCAAAATAGTTAAGTTCAGGTACATAAAAGGGACACTTGCATAAGATCCAGCTAAACAAATACCAGAAGTTCAACTATCAAATGATAGTCAGTTCAAGCAGTATTACCAAAACAGAGACAGAAACATATTCCCCCCCCCCCCCCCCCCCCCCCCCCCTTCGTGTCAAACAAGCAAATATGAAAGGAGGTTCAGGCTAAGAAACACTCATGATATTTTGGCAGTCTCCGTGGAAACTTGTTCGTGACGTTCCCTTATTACTGTAAGGAAGTGAATCAAGGATGTCAATGCTCCCACGATATCTATTCAGCACATACACACTGTAGTGCGCCATTGTGTCAATTGGCTTCAATAGTATCAAAAAAGCCTGCCAAGTATGAAAGAAACAGTGAACACAAACTATAAAGCATAGGTATTGAACAACCAGGATGAACAAAAACTTCTTGACAAACTCAGCAAAAGGATGTACATAAAATTTAAAAAAGCAAGAGTTATAAAAAACAAACCAGCTTTGCGTTAAGAAGGTCTTATTCCTTGCGAACAAACATTCAAAGGAGATCAGCAGATTTTTTTGCATCGAACTTTGGAACTGTTGCACCGAAAAAATCATACTCTAGGCAGTACTGTGCATTCACAAAAACACAATTGAAACACCTCCCAAATGCCACTACAACAAAACTAGAGCAAAAAAAGGGAGATAGGGGTGCAAAGAACTAAAACCTGTATGAAGTAGGGACTAAGTACAACCCTGTCAGCACAAGAGAATATCTCAGAGGTCTCCGGCTTATCCTTCCACAAGTTTATGAGATAATCCATTATGTCTCCTTCCATCTGCTGCCCTTCACCGAAAAGAGTATAAAGGACACGTCCTGTGAGGTCAATCACATTCCCAGGGATGGCAAACATGCAGTAGCTTGTGCTGCGGATTTAAAAGGATGGGAAAAAATATTAGAAGTTCAGGTACAATAACAAACAGAAGTTCAGATACTATAACTCAAAGGCAAGGAGAGATGAACAGAAGTTCAGATACTACAACAGCAGAAGTTCAGACACTATAACTCCAAGGCAAGGAGAAATGAGCAGCAGTTCACATACTATAACAACAGAAGTTCAGAACAAAGTAGAATCTCTGGCAGCAACAAAAATAAGAAGAAGAAAACTCACTCAGAATACTTATTCAGACGGTCTTCACTAAGCACATACTGTCTCAACCTCCGCCTCGGATAGATGAGGGTAACAGTATTTCTTTAGGGGAGCGACAGCAGACCCCCCCCCCCCCCCCCCCCCCCCCCCCCCCCCCCCCCCCCCCCCCCCCCCCCCCCCCCCCCCCCCCCCCCCCCCCCCCCCCCCCCCCCCCCCCCCCCCCCCCCCCCCCCCCCCCCCCCCCCCCCCCCCCCCCCCCCCCCCCCCCCCCCCCCCCCCCCCCCCCCCCCCCCCCCCCCCCCCCCCCCCCCCCCCCCCCCCCCCCCCCCCCCCCCCCCCCCCCCCCCCCCCCCCCCCCCCCCCCCCCCCCCCCCCCCCCCCCCCCCCCCCCCCCCCCCCCCCCAATATGTTTCTGTCTCTGTTTTGGTAATACTGCTTGAACTGACTATCATTTGACAGTTGAACTTCTGGTATTTGTTTAGCTGGATCTTATGCAAGTGTCCCTTTTATGTACGTGAACTTAACTATTTTGGTTAACATGTTTTTGACTTCATCTTATCTGTCATTTCTGGCAGATCAAGAGATTTGTTGGGTTGCTCGAGGAGGTGTACGGCAAGGCTGCGTACAAAGCGAGCAAGCAGCCTAACTGGGCGAATATTGCAAAGAGGCTGACTTTTATCAATGTTCCAAAGCAAGTGAATAATGATTGTGGTTTCTTTGCCGTGAAGTTCTGCTCTACATATGATGGCGATGAGCTTGTTGATGATTTTGGTGATGTGAAGGTATGTTTTTTCCTTGTTCTTGTCTCATCATCCTTTCATTTTTCTTGTGTGTTTTTGCTGAGACGCTCCTGCTGTGGTTTTAGTTATCCTTTACTAAACCATCATTTCATTTCTTGTTGGCAGGCTCCTGCAGATGACTGGAAGGCCGAGTTCATGCACACTCTAATCTTTAGCGAGAAGAATGAAATCATGCATACAGAGCTTCCTAAAGAGATCCGGTCCTTGGGCCCATCAATTCGAAGCATTCATTTCAGTGTAGATTTGATTTCGTAAAGATTTAGGTTTGATAATGATTGGAACGATTCTGTAAAGATTTGGTTTGTAAGAATTGTTTAGTAATTTGTGTATCTATAGCTGCAGGACTATTACTTATGATACTGAGGACAAATGTATTTGGTGTGAAGAATGATTTGGCTTGTGAATTTCAATGTACTACATCGCTTTCAGTATCCATGTGTTGTATGTTTTTTCCCCAACAGATGTACTTGAAGTTCTCTCTGGGCTATGATTGAACTACTGGTTTTTTGTGTTGTTTAATTTTGGGCCCCAACATATGATCGTAGGCTTGAACTTCTGCTTTGAGATGTGGCTGGGCTGCTGGTTTCAGATTGAGAGGATTTTCTGTGTTGTGTAATGTATTGGTATTTTTCAACCCAACCAATATGTAGCCTTTTGCATAGAACCTATATGGGTTTTTTTGTGTTTTTTCAACTGCGAATGGATTTCAACTGTAACTTTGTGCAAAAATATTCTCATACACTCCTTTACATTTCTTTATCTTTTGTCGGCATTGTACATGAACTTCTGCATGTATCCAAACAGAACTTCATATCTGAATGCGTTGTCTTAGGCTTGCTAACCTTACTTCATACGGCAAAACTTTATTTTCTAAGCATATTTTTTCCTACATCGATTTATATACCAGAACTTCTTCTGTAAGCTGACCTGAACTTCAAACTGTATATTTTTTCATTTTATTGCTGCTTGCTCTTTTATGGAATACAATACCAGCACCTCCTGTCATAATATACCAGAACTTCTACTGTAAGCTTACTTGAACTTCATAGTGTATAATTTCATTTTTATTCTTGCTTGCACTTTTATGGAATACATCACCAGCACAGCACTTCCTCTCATAATATACCAGGACCCCCCCCCCCCCCCCCCCCCCCCCCCCCCCCCCCCCCCCCCCCCCCCCCCCCCCCCCCCCCCCCCCCCCCCCCCCCCCCCCCCCCCCCCCCCCCCCCCCCCCCCCCCCCCCCCCCCCCCCCCCCCCCCCCCCCCCCCCCCCCCCCCCCCCCCCCCCCCCCCCCCCCCCCCCCCCCCCCCCCCCCCCCCCCCCCCCCCCCCCCCCCCCCCCCCCCCCCCCCCCCCCCCCCCCCCCCCCCCCCCCCCCCCCCCCCCCCCCCCCCCCCCCCCCCCCCCCCCCCCCCCCCCCCCCCCCCCCCCCCCCCCCCCCCCCCCCCCCCCCCCCCCCCCCCCCCCCCCCCCCCCCCCCCCCCCCCCCCCCCCCCCCCCCCCCCCCCCCCCCCCCCCCCCCCCCCCCCCCCCCCCCCCCCCCCCCCCCCCCCCCCCCCCCCCCCCCCCCCCCCCCCCCCCCCCCCCCCCCCCCCCCCCCCCCCCCCCCCCCCCCCCCCCCCCCCCCCCCCCCCCCCCCCCCCCCCCCCCCCCCCCCCCCCCCCCCCCCCCCCCCCCCCCCCCCCCCCCCCCCCCCCCCCCCCCCCCCCCCCCCCCCCCCCCCCCCCCCCCCCCCCCCCCCCCCCCCCCCCCCCCCCCCCCCCCCCCCCCCCCCCCCCCCCCCCCCCCCCCCCCCCCCCCCCCCCCCCCCCCCCCCCCCCCCCCCCCCCCCCCCCCCCCCCCCCCCCCCCCCCCCCCCCCCCCCCCCCCCCCCCCCCCCCCCCCCCCCCCCCCCCCCCCCCCCCCCCCCCCCCCCCCCCCCCCCCCCCCCCCCCCCCCCCCCCCCCCCCCCCCCCCCCCCCCCCCCCCCCCCCCCCCCCCCCCCCCCCCCCCCCCCCCCCCCCCCCCCCCCCCCCCCCCCCCCCCCCCCCCCCCCCCCCCCCCCCCCCCCCCCCCCCCCCCCCCCCCCCCCCCCCCCCCCCCCCCCCCCCCCCCCCCCCCCCCCCCCCCCCCCCCCCCCCCCCCCCCCCCCCCCCCCCCCCCCCCCCCCCCCCCCCCCCCCCCCCCCCCCCCCCCCCCCCCCCCCCCCCCCCCCCCCCCCCCCCCCCCCCCCCCCCCCCCCCCCCCCCCCCCCCCCCCCCCCCCCCCCCCCCCCCCCCCCCCCCCCCCCCCCCCCCCCCCCCCCCCCCCCCCCCCCCCCCCCCCCCCCCCCCCCCCCCCCCCCCCCCCCCCCCCCCCCCCCCCCCCCCCCCCCCCCCCCCCCCCCCCCCCCCCCCCCCCCCCCCCCCCCCCCCCCCCCCCCCCCCCCCCCCCCCCCCCCCCCCCCCCCCCCCCCCCCCCCCCCCCCCCCCCCCCCCCCCCCCCCCCCCCCCCCCCCCCCCCCCCCCCCCCCCCCCCCCCCCCCCCCCCCCCCCCCCCCCCCCCCCCCCCCCCCCCCCCCCCCCCCCCCCCCCCCCCCCCCCCCCCCCCCCCCCCCCCCCCCCCCCCCCCCCCCCCCCCCCCCCCCCCCCCCCCCCCCCCCCCCCCCCCCCCCCCCCCCCCCCCCCCCCCCCCCCCCCCCCCCCCCCCCCCCCCCCCCCCCCCCCCCCCCCCCCCCCCCCCCCCCCCCCCCCCCCCCCCCCCCCCCCCCCCCCCCCCCCCCCCCCCCCCCCCCCCCCCCCCCCCCCCCCCCCCCCCCCCCCCCCCCCCCCCCCCCCCCCCCCCCCCCCCCCCCCCCCCCCCCCCCCCCCCCCCCCCCCCCCCCCCCCCCCCCCCCCCCCCCCCCCCCCCCCCCCCCCCCCCCCCCCCCCCCCCCCCCCCCCCCCCCCCCCCCCCCCCCCCCCCCCCCCCCCCCCCCCCCCCCCCCCCCCCCCCCCCCCCCCCCCCCCCCCCCCCCCCCCCCCCCCCCCCCCCCCCCCCCCCCCCCCCCCCCCCCCCCCCCCCCCCCCCCCCCCCCCCCCCCCCCCCCCCCCCCCCCCCCCCCCCCCCCCCCCCCCCCCCCCCCCCCCCCCCCCCCCCCCCCCCCCCCCCCCCCCCCCCCCCCCCCCCCCCCCCCCCCCCCCCCCCCCCCCCCCCCCCCCCCCCCCCCCCCCCCCCCCCCCCCCCCCCCCCCCCCCCCCCCCCCCCCCCCCCCCCCCCCCCCCCCCCCCCCCCCCCCCCCCCCCCCCCCCCCCCCCCCCCCCCCCCCCCCCCCCCCCCCCCCCCCCCCCCCCCCCCCCCCCCCCCCCCCCCCCCCCCCCCCCCCCCCCCCCCCCCCCCCCCCCCCCCCCCCCCCCCCCCCCCCCCCCCCCCCCCCCCCCCCCCCCCCCCCCCCCCCCCCCCCCCCCCCCCCCCCCCCCCCCCCCCCCCCCCCCCCCCCCCCCCCCCCCCCCCCCCCCCCCCCCCCCCCCCCCCCCCCCCCCCCCCCCCCCCCCCCCCCCCCCCCCCCCCCCCCCCCCCCCCCCCCCCCCCCCCCCCCCCCCCCCCCCCCCCCCCCCCCCCCCCCCCCCCCCCCCCCCCCCCCCCCCCCCCCCCCCCCCCCCCCCCCCCCCCCCCCCCCCCCCCCCCCCCCCCCCCCCCCCCCCCCCCCCCCCCCCCCCCCCCCCCCCCCCCCCCCCCCCCCCCCCCCCCCCCCCCCCCCCCCCCCCCCCCCCCCCCCCCCCCCCCCCCCCCCCCCCCCCCCCCCCCCCCCCCCCCCCCCCCCCCCCCCCCCCCCCCCCCCCCCCCCCCCCCCCCCCCCCCCCCCCCCCCCCCCCCCCCCCCCCCCCCCCCCCCCCCCCCCCCCCCCCCCCCCCCCCCCCCCCCCCCCCCCCCCCCCCCCCCCCCCCCCCCCCCCCCCCCCCCCCCCCCCCCCCCCCCCCCCCCCCCCCCCCCCCCCCCCCCCCCCCCCCCCCCCCCCCCCCCCCCCCCCCCCCCCCCCCCCCCCCCCCCCCCCCCCCCCCCCCCCCCCCCCCCCCCCCCCCCCCCCCCCCCCCCCCCCCCCCCCCCCCCCCCCCCCCCCCCCCCCCCCCCCCCCCCCCCCCCCCCCCCCCCCCCCCCCCCCCCCCCCCCCCCCCCCCCCCCCCCCCCCCCCCCCCCCCCCCCCCCCCCCCCCCCCCCCCCCCCCCCCCCCCCCCCCCCCCCCCCCCCCCCCCCCCCCCCCCCCCCCCCCCCCCCCCCCCCCCCCCCCCCCCCCCCCCCCCCCCCCCCCCCCCCCCCCCCCCCCCCCCCCCCCCCCCCCCCCCCCCCCCCCCCCCCCCCCCCCCCCCCCCCCCCCCCCCCCCCCCCCCCCCCCCCCCCCCCCCCCCCCCCCCCCCCCCCCCCCCCCCCCCCCCCCCCCCCCCCCCCCCCCCCCCCCCCCCCCCCCCCCCCCCCCCCCCCCCCCCCCCCCCCCCCCCCCCCCCCCCCCCCCCCCCCCCCCCCCCCCCCCCCCCCCCCCCCCCCCCCCCCCCCCCCCCCCCCCCCCCCCCCCCCCCCCCCCCCCCCCCCCCCCCCCCCCCCCCCCCCCCCCCCCCCCCCCCCCCCCCCCCCCCCCCCCCCCCCCCCCCCCCCCCCCCCCCCCCCCCCCCCCCCCCCCCCCCCCCCCCCCCCCCCCCCCCCCCCCCCCCCCCCCCCCCCCCCCCCCCCCCCCCCCCCCCCCCCCCCCCCCCCCCCCCCCCCCCCCCCCCCCCCCCCCCCCCCCCCCCCCCCCCCCCCCCCCCCCCCCCCCCCCCCCCCCCCCCCCCCCCCCCCCCCCCCCCCCCCCCCCCCCCCCCCCCCCCCCCCCCCCCCCCCCCCCCCCCCCCCCCCCCCCCCCCCCCCCCCCCCCCCCCCCCCCCCCCCCCCCCCCCCCCCCCCCCCCCCCCCCCCCCCCCCCCCCCCCCCCCCCCCCCCCCCCCCCCCCCCCCCCCCCCCCCCCCCCCCCCCCCCCCCCCCCCCCCCCCCCCCCCCCCCCCCCCCCCCCCCCCCCCCCCCCCCCCCCCCCCCCCCCCCCCCCCCCCCCCCCCCCCCCCCCCCCCCCCCCCCCCCCCCCCCCCCCCCCCCCCCCCCCCCCCCCCCCCCCCCCCCCCCCCCCCCCCCCCCCCCCCCCCCCCCCCCCCCCCCCCCCCCCCCCCCCCCCCCCCCCCCCCCCCCCCCCCCCCCCCCCCCCCCCCCCCCCCCCCCCCCCCCCCCCCCCCCCCCCCCCCCCCCCCCCCCCCCCCCCCCCCCCCCCCCCCCCCCCCCCCCCCCCCCCCCCCCCCCCCCCCCCCCCCCCCCCCCCCCCCCCCCCCCCCCCCCCCCCCCCCCCCCCCCCCCCCCCCCCCCCCCCCCCCCCCCCCCCCCCCCCCCCCCCCCCCCCCCCCCCCCCCCCCCCCCCCCCCCCCCCCCCCCCCCCCCCCCCCCCCCCCCCCCCCCCCCCCCCCCCCCCCCCCCCCCCCCCCCCCCCCCCCCCCCCCCCCCCCCCCCCCCCCCCCCCCCCCCCCCCCCCCCCCCCCCCCCCCCCCCCCCCCCCCCCCCCCCCCCCCCCCCCCCCCCCCCCCCCCCCCCCCCCCCCCCCCCCCCCCCCCCCCCCCCCCCCCCCCCCCCCCCCCCCCCCCCCCCCCCCCCCCCCCCCCCCCCCCCCCCCCCCCCCCCCCCCCCCCCCCCCCCCCCCCCCCCCCCCCCCCCCCCCCCCCCCCCCCCCCCCCCCCCCCCCCCCCCCCCCCCCCCCCCCCCCCCCCCCCCCCCCCCCCCCCCCCCCCCCCCCCCCCCCCCCCCCCCCCCCCCCCCCCCCCCCCCCCCCCCCCCCCCCCCCCCCCCCCCCCCCCCCCCCCCCCCCCCCCCCCCCCCCCCCCCCCCCCCCCCCCCCCCCCCCCCCCCCCCCCCCCCCCCCCCCCCCCCCCCCCCCCCCCCCCCCCCCCCCCCCCCCCCCCCCCCCCCCCCCCCCCCCCCCCCCCCCCCCCCCCCCCCCCCCCCCCCCCCCCCCCCCCCCCCCCCCCCCCCCCCCCCCCCCCCCCCCCCCCCCCCCCCCCCCCCCCCCCCCCCCCCCCCCCCCCCCCCCCCCCCCCCCCCCCCCCCCCCCCCCCCCCCCCCCCCCCCCCCCCCCCCCCCCCCCCCCCCCCCCCCCCCCCCCCCCCCCCCCCCCCCCCCCCCCCCCCCCCCCCCCCCCCCCCCCCCCCCCCCCCCCCCCCCCCCCCCCCCCCCCCCCCCCCCCCCCAACATAACTTCCTCCAAGAGAGCATCAAGATTGCCTTTGAAGTGGCGTTCTGCTGTCGCTCCCCTAAAAAAATACAGTTACCCTCATCTATCCAAGGCCCGGAAGTTGAGACAGTATGTGCTTAGTGAAGACGGTCTGGAGAAGTATTCTGAGTGAGTTTTCTTCTTCTTAACTTTGTTGCTGCCAGAGAGGCTACTCTGTGTCTAAACTTCTGTTGTTGTAGTATGTGGACTTCTGTTCATTTCTCCCTTGCCTTGTAGTTATAGTGTCTGAACTTCTGTTGTTATAGTATCTGAACTTATGTTTATCTCTCCTTGCCTTTGAGTTATAGTATCTGAACTTCTGTTTGTTATTGTATCTGAACTTCTAATATTTTTTCCCATCCTTTTAAATCTGCAGCACAAGCTACTGCATGTTTACCATCCCTGGGAATGTGATTGACCTCACAGGACGTGTCCTTTATACTCTTTTCGGTGAAGGGCAGCAGATGGAAGGAGACATAATGGATTATCTCATAAATTTGTGGAAGGATAAGCCAGAGACCTCTGAGATATTCACTAGTGCTGACAGGGTTGTACTTAGTCCCTACTTCATACAGGTTTTAGTTCTTTGCACCCCTATCTCCCTTTTTTGCTCTAGTTTTGTTGTAGTAGCATTTGGGAGGTGTTTTAATTGTGTTTTTGTGAATGCACAGTACTGCCTGGAGTATGATTTCTTCGCTGCAACAGTTCCAAAGCGTTTGATGCAAAAAAATCTGCTGATCTCCTCTAAATGTTTGTTCACAAGGAAGAAGACCTTCTTAACGCAAAACTGGTTAGGTTTTCATAACTCTTGCTTTTTTTAATTTTATGTACATCCTTTTGCTGAGTTTGTCAAGAAGTTTGTGTTCATCCCGGTTGTTCAATACCTATGACTTATAGTTTGTGTTCACCGTTTCTTTCATTCTTGGCAGGTTTTTTTGAT
The DNA here is from genome assembly GCA_036873465.1 of Thinopyrum obtusiflorum. Classification (NCBI taxonomy): domain Eukaryota; kingdom Viridiplantae; phylum Streptophyta; class Magnoliopsida; order Poales; family Poaceae; genus Thinopyrum; species Thinopyrum obtusiflorum. Next base: position 19,392 of record JAAAWM010009943.1, read on the forward strand.
ACTATTCAAGCCAATTGACACAATGGCGCACTACAGTGTGTATGTGATGAATAGATATCGTGGGAGCATTGACATCCTTGATTCACTTCCTTACAGTAATAAGGGAACGTCACGAACAAGTTTCCACGGAGACTGCCAAAATATCGTGAGTGTTTCTTAGCCTGAACCTCCTTTCTTATTTGCTTGTTTAACACGGAGTTTATTATGCCTTGTGTTGACAAAATATGTTTCTGTCTCTGTTTTGGTAATACTGCTTGAACTGACTATCATTTGAAAGTTGAACTTCTGCTATTTGTTTAGCTGGATCTTATGCAAGTGTCGCTTTTTATGTACCTAAACTTAACTATTTTGGTTAACATGTTTTTGACTTCATCTTATTTGTTATTTCTGGCAGATCAAGAGATTTGTTGGGTTGCTTGAGGAGGTGTACGGCAAGGCTGCATACAAAGCGAGCAAGCAGCCTAACTGGGTGACTATTGCAAAGAGGCCGACTTTTATCGATATTCCAAAGCAAAAGAATAATGATTGTGGTTTCTTTGCCGTGAAGTTCTGCTCTTCATATGATGGCGATGAGCTTGTTGATGATTTTGGTGACCCCCCCCCCCCCCCCCCCCCCCCCCCCCCCCCCCCCCCCCCCCCCCCCCCCCCCCCCCCCCCCCCCCCCCCCCCCCCCCCCCCCCCCCCCCCCCCCCCTGTGAGGAAGTACTTCATGGCGAGTGGTCCAGATAGCATGGATGCACATGATTCGGTATGCAATATCTTGTTCTTTGCCTCTGTATTAGTTTTGCAGTGTGATCCACTGTGTTAATATTTGTTTTTTTTTCTTTATACCGTTTGATATTAATTCTCAGTTTTTAATGATTCGTGTGTTTATGATGCTTCAGGTTGTTTTCCCCACTTTTGACCCGCCTGAGATTCCTGCTTCCATGGGTGGTGTTGGTCATTGGGTTTCAATATTTCTTGACATGAAGAATTCAAGGTTCCAGCTTCTCGACTCCTATTATGGACCAGAAGATGAATGTGCGGTACGCCTGTTTCGGCAGATGACCGACAACATCAAGAAGCTTTGGAAGGATGCCAGCAACGACAGGGAGACACCCTTCAGTCCTCTTACCATCGACCATTTCGCTCTGGATTGGATTGATGTGCCCCAGCAGCAAAACAAGTATGAGTTCCACTTTTTCTCTTTATCACATCTGTTCAACTGTAGTTGTACTTAAGCTACGATGTGTTTTATTCATTGGCTTTCTTTTTCTGTTCTAACACTATTCTTTTACTGCGTTTGATGGCAGTATCGATTGCGGATTCTTCATGCTTACTAATGTTAATTCGTATCATGACGGGGTTCTTGCAAATTATTCCCATGATAATATCGCGGATATCAGGAAGACGTGGCTGTACTCAATTGCTTCTTCTAACCTGTTTGAGACAGACTTCCAAGCTCTGTTTGGCTACTACACATGTAAGTATTGGAACTTGGACTGCTTACCTGCACAGCATCTTTTATTCTACCTGAACTTCATATTTTTCTCTGAACTTGGACTTCTGCTTGAGATCTGGCTGGGCAGCTGGTTTCAGAAGGAGAGGAGCATTTTCTTTGTACATGAACTTCATTTCTATCTTTTTTATTTTGCTTGTGTGTTTTGTTTCAGTAATTTCTTTCCTTCCATTGCTTACTTGGACATGAGCATTTTCTTTCTAATTGAACTTCAGAGATGATGCCTTTCTATGGTTTTGGTAGCTGTAGTTGAATGATTTCCAGTTCATCGGTTTATCTTGAACTGTGCCTTTGGTTGTGCCTGAACTTCATTTAGTTTTTTACTGCAACTAATTTTTTTAGGTCAGCTTGAGTAGTAACCAGGTCATCTTTATTATTTGGACTGCACATTGTGCTGTTCCTGAACTTCAGTTATATTTAATGGTGATGTTTTCTCTTCCTTTTTCTTTGACAGTGGATCCGTTGGACTTGACCGATTACCACTACTCATTCCTCGGGTCACAGGAATACCAGCCTAGGGAGGAATCGATGAGTACAGCTCCGATAGAAGATGATAGACCTCGAACCCTTATTCCTTCCGAGTTGGGGAAGCAGGCTGGTGGTATTCGTGGTACTCCAAAAACCCCTTGCTCCAGGAAGGCTGATGCAGTCGAAGCAGCCGAAGCAGAAGTTATTTCGTCCGATGATGATTTTGAGAAGATTGCTTACCCGAAGAATGTTAAATGTGCTGCTGGTACTGTTGCTGGTAGAGGTGGGAAGAATGCTGTCATCACCAGGAGGAAACCGGCAGTTGAGTCTGGGAACATAACTTCCTCCAAGAGAGCATCAAGATTGCCTTTGAAGTGGCGTTCTCCTGTCGCTCCCCTAAAAAAATACAGTTACCCTCATCTATCCGAGGCCCGGAAGTTGAAACAGTATGTGCTGAGTAAAGACGGTCTGGAGAAGTATTCTGAGTGAGTTTTCTTCTTCTTAACTTTGTTGCTGCCTGAGATGCTACTCTGTGTCTGAAACTTCTGTTGTTGTAGTATGTGGGCTTCTGTTCATTTCTGCCTTGCCTTGGAGTTATAGTGTCTGAACTTCTGTTGTTGTACTGTATGAACTGCCATTGTTGTAGTATCTGAACTTCTGTTTTATGTCTCCTCTTGCCTTTTGAGTTATAGTATCTGAACTTCTCTTTGTTGTTGTATCTGAACTTCTAATATTTTTTTTTACCATCCTTTTGTATTCTGCAGGACAAGCTACTGCATGTTTACCATCCCTGCGAATGTGATTGACCTCACAGGACGTGTCGTTTATACTCTTTTCGGTGAAGGGCAGCAGATGGAAGGAGACATAATGGATTATCTCATAAATTTGTGGAAGGATAATCCGGAGACCTCTGAGATATACACTAGTGCTGACAGGGTTGTTCTTAGTCCCTACTTCATACAGGTTTTAGTTCTTTGCACCCCTATCTCCCTTTTTTGCCTTGGTTTTGTTGTAGTGGCATTTGGGAGGTGTTTTAATTGTGTTTTTGTGAATGCACAGTACTGCCTGGAGTATGATTTCTATGCTGCAACAGTTCCAAAGTTTGATGCAAAAAAATCAGCTGGTCTCCTCCCAATGTTTGTTCGCAAGGAAGAAGACCTTCTTAACGCAAAGCTGGTTAGGTTTTCATAACTCTTGCTTTTTTTTAATTTCATGTGCATCCTTTTGCTGAGTTTGTCAAGAAGTTTTTGTTCATGCCGGTTCTTCAGTACATATGCTTTATAGTTTGTGTTCACCGGTCCTTTCATTCTTGGCAGGTTTTCTTGATACTATTCAAGCCAATTGGCACAATGGCGCACTACAGTGTGTATGTGGTGAATAGATATCATGGGAGCATTGACATCCTTGATTCACTTTCTTACGCTAATATGGAAACGTCGCGAACGAGTTTCCACGGGGACTGCCAAAATATCGTGAGTGTTTCTTAGCCCGAACCTCCTTTCACATTCTCTTGTTTGACACGAAGTTTATTATGCCTTGTGTTGACAAAATATGTTGCTGTCTCTGTTTTGGTAATACTGCTTGAACTGACTATGATTTGGAAGTTGAACTTCTGCCATTTTGTTTAGCTGGATCTTATGCAAGTGTCGCTTTTTATGTACCTGAACTTAACTATTTTGGTTAACATGTTTTTGACTTCATCTTGTTTTGTTATTTCTGGCAGATCAAGAGATTTGTTGGGTTGCTCGAGGAGGTGTACCCCCCCCCCCCCCCCCCCCCCCCCCCCCCCCCCCCCCCCCCCCCCCCCCCCCCCCCCCCCCCCCCCCCCCCCCCCCCCCCCCCCCCCCCCCCCCCCCCCCCCCCCCCCCCCCCCCCCCCCCCCCCCCCCCCCCCCCCCCCCCCCCCCCCCCCCCCCCCCCCCCCCCCCCCCCCCCCCCCCCCCCCCCCCCCCCCCCCCCCCCAAATAACAATACATTACACAACACAGAAAATCCTATCCATCTGAAACCAGCAGCCCAGCCAGATCTCAAGCAGAAGTTCAAATCAAAGATCATATGTTGGGGCCCAAATTTAAACAACACAAAAAAACAAGCAGTTCAACCATAGCCGAGGGAGAAGTTCAGGTACATCTGTTGGGGAAAAAACATGCAACACATGGATACTGAAAACGATGCAGTACATTGAAATTCACAAGCCAAATCATTCTTCACACGAAATACATTTGTCCACAATATCATAAGTAATAGTGCTGCAGCTATAGATACACAAATCACTAAAAAATTCTTACAACCAAATCTTTACGGAATTGTTCCAATCATTATCAAACCTAAAATCTGTACGAAATCAAATCTACACTGAAACTAATGCTTCGAATTCACGGGCCCAAGGACTGGATCTCTTTAGGGAGCTCTGCACGCATGAGTTCATTCTTCTCACTAAACATTAGAGTGTGCATGAACTCAGCCTTCCAGTCATCTGCAGCAGCCTGCAAACAAGAAATGAAACGATGGTTTAGTAACGGATAACTAAAACCACAGCAGGAGCGTCTCTGCAAAAACACACAAGAAAAATGAAAGGATGATGAGACAAGAACAAGGACAAAACATACTTCCACATCCCCCCCCCCCCCCCCCCCCCCCCCCCCCCCCCCCCCCCCCCCCCCCCCCCCCCCCCCCCCCCCCCCCCCCCCCCCCCCCCCCCCCCCCCCCCCCCCCCCCCCCCCCCCCCCCCCCCCCCCCCCCCCCCCCCCCCCCCCCCCCCCCCCCCCCCCCCCCCCCCCCCCCCCCCCCCCCCCCCCCCCCCCCCCCCCCCCCCCCCCCCCCCCCCCCCCCCCCCCCCCCCCCCCCCCCCCCCCCCCCCCCCCCCCCCCCCCCCCCCCCCCCCCCCCCCCCCCCCCCCCCCCCCCCCCCCCCCCCCCCCCCCCCCCCCCCCCCCCCCCCCCCCCCCCCCCCCCCCCCCCCCCCCCCCCCCCCCCCCCCCCCCCCCCCCCCCCCCCCCCCCCCCCCCCCCCCCCCCCCCCCCCCCCCCCCCCCCCCCCCCCCCCCCCCCCCCCCCCCCCCCCCCCCCCCCCCCCCCCCCCCCCCCCCCCCCCCCCCCCCCCCCCCCCCCCCCCCCCCCCCCCCCCCCCCCCCCCCCCCCCCCCCCCCCCCCCCCCCCCCCCCCCCCCCCCCCCCCCCCCCCCCCCCCCCCCCCCCCCCCCCCCCCCCCCCCCCCCCCCCCCCCCCCCCCCCCCCCCCCCCCCCCCCCCCCCCCCCCCCCAAATATTCTCATACACTCCTTAACTTTTCTTTATGTTTTGTCGGCATTGTACATGAACTTCTGCACGTATCCAAATAGAACTCCATATCTGAGCGCCTTGTCTTAGGCTTGCTAACCTTAGTTCATACGGCAAAACTTTATTTTTTTAAGCATATTTTTTCACTACATTGATTTTATATACCAGAACTTCTTCTATAAGCTGACCTGAACTTCAAATTGTATAATTATTTGTTGGTTGCTCTTTTATGGAATACAACACCAGCACCTCCTGCCATAATATACCAGAACTTCCACTTTAATGTTACTTGAACTTCATAGTGTATATTTTTCATTTTTATTCTTGCTTGCACTTTGCATGGAATACATCACCAGCGCAGCACTTCCTCTCATAATATAGCAGGACTTCTGCTGTAATGTTACTTGAACTTCATAGTGTATTTTTTTCATTTATTACTCCTTGCTCTTTCATGCAATACATCACCAGCACAGCACTTCCTGCCATAATATAGTAGGACTTCTGCAGTAATATTACTTGAACTTCACAGTGTATATTTTTCATTTCATTACTGCTTGCTCTTTCATACTTTACATCACCAGCACCTCCTCTTATACTATACTAGTACTTCTGGAGTAAGCTTACTTGAACTTCTACTGTATAATTTCTTTGAAACTTCAGCAATAAAAGTTCAAGTAAGCTTCTCCTAAAATACTGTTTCAAAAGTGGAATAATATTCTGCACATTGACATGACATAAGTTTGCTTTGTTTAATTGACCTAGTCTAACTGTTCATCAGCCTTGCGCTCCTCCTAGGCTTTGGTTGTAGTGGTTTTTTCTTGACATGTACCTCTTCCTCTTCATCTTCCTCTTTATCTTCCTCTTCATCGTCCTCTTCCTCTTCATCATCCTCTTCCTCTTCCTCCTCGCATTCCACTTCCTCTTCCTCTTCGTCTTCCTCTTCTTCGATGGTGTCTTCATCTTCGTCTTCCTCTTCATCTTCCACCACTTTCTTGTTGCTGGCTCTAGGTTTTGCTTTCTGTTTCTTCTCTGGCTTTTTGCTTGTCTTTTCAGCATCTGTGCGCTTCGGGCATGTTCTTGCATTATGTGGTTCATACTCCTTGCATATGCTACAAAGTCTGCTGCTTGCTTTCTGTGGGTGTGGTCCCTTCTTTTGTTCTATAACTTTGGGCTGCTGTTTTTGAACTTTGGGTTGCTTGACCTCCTCAGCATTGTTTCTTTCTAAGACTGTTGGACAGGTGAGCTTGTTGTGTCCTGCAACCATTTTGCACACACTACATTGCCTGTGTCCAAGTGGCACTCCGTTCTCATCGAGCACGATGACTCTTCCTGCAGGTGGTGCCTTTATTTGAGCTCTCTTGTCACTTTTCTTTGCTGCAGAAATTTTCTTCCTACCCTTTGTTTCAGAGTACAGCGGCAGTTTCATCGTCTCTTGCTGCCGCTGCTACATTAATTGGTCAACACCCTGCTTGCATTGGTTGGCTTGAGCAGCGGCGTTGAGCATTTCAGCTGCATAATAATGAAGGTCATCTTCAATTTCAGCATCCTCTTCCCCCCCCCCCCCCCCCCCCCCCCCCCCCCCCCCCCCCCCCCCCCCCCCCCCCCCCCCCCCCCCCCCCCCCCCCCCCCCCCCCCCCCCCCCCCCCCCCCCCCCCCCCCCCCCCCCCCCCCCCCCCCCCCCCCCCCCCCCCCCCCCCCCCCCCCCCCCCCCCCCCCCCCCCCCCCCCCCCCCCCCCCCCCCCCCCCCCCCCCCCCCCCCCCCCCCCCCCCCCCCCCCCCCCCCCCCCCCCCCCCCCCCCCCCCCCCCCCCCCCCCCCCCCCCCCCCCCCCCCCCCCCCCCCCCCCCCCCCCCCCCCCCCCCCCCCCCCCCCCCCCCCCCCCCCCCCCCCCCCCCCCCCCCCCCCCCCCCCCCCCCCCCCCCCCCCCCCCCCCCCCCCCCCCCCCCCCCCCCCCCCCCCCCCCCCCCCCCCCCCCCCCCCCCCCCCCCCCCCCCCCCCCCCCCCCCCCCCCCCCCCCCCCCCCCCCCCCCCCCCCCCCCCCCCCCCCCCCCCCCCCCCCCCCCCCCCCTTTCGTCAGCATCCGCTCGATTTGCTGAATGTATTGCATCAAGCTCTTCCACGAGCCTCTTGAGAACATAGAAGGCTCTGTCATATTGTTGGTCACATCTCATTGCTTTCTTGTTAACCATCAAATTTAGCTGCAGCAAGATGTCTTGCTTTGATAGTCTTGAGCTGCCATCCGATGCAGTTGTGTTGTAGTCCCTTGTATCAAAGGTTGGTTGTCATTTTGCAGTCTTTGTGTACCGTTTGAGGATATACTTGTGTGGAAATTTGTCAGGCTTCAGGTAGTCCAGTATGTTCATGATGTGAAGGTAGAACATGCCTGCATTTTGTGATGAATGCAGAATACATAGTTTTTGAGCCAGCAATGAGTTTCATATATTTTGATATGATACTACTAGTTTAGCTATTTAATGAGTTTGTTTTTCCGCTCACCTGTGTGTGTCCAAAGCTTGCATTCACACTCGTATATTTCATTCTCTGGGTCAGCTACAACCTGGAATTCATGCTTTGACCAGGAAAATCTTTCTTCATCATCATGGCCAGCCTTGTTGTGGTAGTACACAAGGTACTTACTGGGCTCTGCTATACGCTTTGCGCGAAATAGCGTGGCTTTTCTCATCCTAGTCCTCATCTCGGTGTACACGGCTCTTGTGTACTTGATAGACATGTCTTCCTCATAGCCGTAAGTTGTTTTTGTCACAGGATTGGTCTGCACATGTCAAAAAATAAGATATTAGTCGAAGCAGAGGCATGGGTTTCATTTTTTTAAATTCAAAGTGCACATGTTGAAGGAAAACACAATATGATGGGGGTGTTTTTTTTGTCTTCATACCATGCTAGTCATTGTTTGCTCGTTCTCCTTCTGCATCCGAGTTTGTATGCAAGCATTTACCCGCCTAGCAAACTTGTGTAGGTTCTGGGTCCCCTTGACAAACCCTTTCTTGAGCACGTGGTTCATGCTCTCGCTTCGTTGTGTGGAAGTCATTCTAGCACAGAAAATGTTCTTGTAATATGCTGAAATCCACATTTTCCTATCACTCCACAGCTGGATCATCATCTGGTCGTTCTCCAGGTTGTACTTGTGCATGAGTTCAGCCTAGGCAGCTTCAAACTCCGTTGGCATCAGCGGCCAGTTTAATATAGCTGTGAACTCCTCTTTGAATGTTTTCTACATTTTGTACAGCAACGCGAGGTATTCCCTGTACTTCTTCATGATGTGCCAATGGCATAGCTTGTGGACGATGTTTGGAAACGATTGTGGTATAGCTTTCGCCATCGACGGGCACTAGTCTGCATGAATTAAAAAAATGAAACTTGCTTCTTTTTGCACTGATGGTGAACCTATGTTGTACAAGTACTTGAACTTCACATGTAGCAGTATGGCTATCTAAAAATGTCACATGTATTTTTTCTTACAGCAGTGTTGTTGAACTTCTGTGGTACCAGTGCTTGAACTTCACAGGTAGCAGTAGGACTACCTAGTAGTGTCACACTCAAAATTTTCTTAAAGCAGTGTTCTTGAACTTCTGTGGTACCAGTGCTTGAACTTAACATAAATAACTATATTTTTCTGAACATGTTACATATATTTTTTTACAGCTTTGTCCTTGAACTTCTATGATTCCTGTATTTGAACTTCACATTCATAACTAATTTTTTTCTAAACATGTGACAGATAATTTTGCTTTCTTGTACTGTTAGTTGGACTTCTGTGCTAACAGTGGTTGAACTGCTTGCTTTACATTATTTTCAGATAAAACCAAATATACCCAATACAGACCCATAGACTAAAAAGATGATGAAACTTGTAGAGTTTTTTTTTAACTCACCTGTTAGAATGCAAGTTGGGTGCTTGTTGTCCATGCACCGTACACATGTATCGAACAGCCACTTGAATGACTTTGCGTCTTCGTCTCTGATCAGGGCAACAGCAAATATTGTTGACTGCAAGTGATGGTTTGTTCCAACGAACACTCCCAGAGGCATATGAAATCTATTGGTCTTGTAAGTTGTGTCGAAAGTTACGCAATCGCCAAAATCTTGATAGGCTCCTCGGCAACTTGCATTGGACCAGAAAATGTTTTTAATTGACTTGTCCTTGTCTACTTGTATGTCATAGAAAAACTCATCATTGATTGCCTTCATGTCTTTGAAAAATGAAACAAGTTTCAATACATCATCCAAATCATCTTTCCTTGCATTCATGGCTTTCCTGCAAATTACATGCAAACATGCATTCGTTATTTTTGCTAGCAAAGGGTTGTGACCTAGGATGCTATGTACATTGCAGTATGTGGATGTTTGAATACTTACTGATTTAGTAGGTCTCGTCCGGTCATGCTTAGGAAGTAGCTTCCATCTTCATTTTCATATAGCATGGACATGATAGTTGTGTGCTTGACATCATGGTACTGCAGGAGCTTTACGTACTCCAAAATAGTCCCCCCCCCCCCCCCCCCCCCCCCCCCCCCCCCCCCCCCCCATGTCATCAGTTTGCATGAGTTTGTGATTATGATTGTACTCAATGTCCACTGCCACGCATGTGTTATCCTCCTGCACCTTCACCCTCATTCTTGCACTGCAGCCTATCCTCTGCGATGTTTTGTTTCGCTTCCTATTGGCCTCTGAAACAGAAGATGTGTGTATCCCTTGGAAGGCGCAAACAAAATACTTGTGGTTGTCATTCCCCCCCCCCCGTCTTCCTGATTCCAAAACCAGCGTGTCTGGCGCATCTGTTATAAAATTCCCTTGCTTTCTCTACATCTTTGAATCGCATCTTTAGTCTTGGTATTAGATAATCCGGTAGATCTGGCGTCTGCAGAAAAAGAAAAAAATAATCCAAACAGCACGTTAAAATGCAGTTTATGAACTTGTTATCCTGGAGGGAGCAGAAAATTTGCAGATAATACAAGATGCATATATAAATATTTTTTGTTTCACTTACGTGCGTGTATGATCGCAACTCCGCCGGTGTCTGCTGCTGTCCCTCTGGGATGGGGCACGGCGGAGTAATCATAGCAGGATGCAGCAGTGGATCACGAGGAGGAAGGAGGGCTGAAGATGGCCTCTCTCTTGTTTGCGTCCTTTTTGCTTGAGGTGGTTGTGGAGGTATTGCGGTCCTGGTCGTGGTTTGCTCTTTTGTTTTGTGAAGCAATCCATCTACCTTATGCCCCGTACAATTCTGACTTGTAGCAGCAGCAGCAGGATCCAACGGTGGTAGCGTGCAGAGCACTCTCCTCCGTGTGTGTGTTCCTGTTGGATTTGTCCTGGGATCCGGTTTAGTTGCTTCCCTTTGGCGTTGACGAGGCACACCAGGATAACCTCCAGAGTTACACGCAGGACTTGAGCTAACCCCCTCCTCCATCGGCGTGCTTGGGAGTCTGCTCGTGGATACAAAGAATCCGCGGGGGATTTTCGGCGTCACCCAATTAGGTGGAGGCGCAAAGTTGTGCGGATAGGGCTGTGACCCAGCATCTTGGAAGTCTCCATGTGTTTCGGGTGTCATCCATTTTTGGTCTGGAGCAGGTTGGTAATGCTGTTGGTGCGTTTGAGGTGTGACCCATTGAGGGGGTGGTGCAACGCGTACGGGCTTTGGATTGTATACTTGCTGCTGGGAACTTCTAAGCTTCTTCATGCGTCTCTCGTCTTGCTGACATAAAAGAAAAAAATGTCCCCCCCCCCCCCCCCCCCCCCCCCCCCCCCCCCCCCCCCCCCCCCCCCCCCCCCCCCCCCCCCCCCCCCCCCCCCCCCCCCCCCCCCCCCCCCCCCCCCCCCCCCCCCCCCCCCCCCCCCCCCCCCCCCCCCCCCCCCCCCCCCCCCCCCCCCCCCCCCCCCCCCCCCCCCCCCCCCCCCCCCCCCCCCCCCCCCCCCCCCCCCCCCGCAAAGGGGAAATACTGTCTACAGTTAAAAAACCTGAACCTTCATGAGTTTTTGAATGGTTGGACTGCTAGTGCATACCAACCTGACCTTCATGTCATATCACATGCATGTTCTATTTTCCTTTTTTTGCACAGAACCAGACACATACCAACCTGAACTCTAGCACACTTACTAGTTGAACTTCACATGGCTTTTTTTGCACATGTGAATGTGAATGCAGGCAGATTATATAGTGTTTGTAGCCTGGACTGAGGCTCACATACTACCTGAACTTCACATGCCTGTAAGCAGGCAGGCAGATTTTACAATACTATTTTGTAGCCTGGACTGAGGCTCATACACTACCAGAACTTCACAATGGTTGTAAGCAGGCAGGCAGATTTTAAAAAAGTTGTTGTAGACTGGATAGCTCACACACCACCTGAACTTCACATAGCTGTAAGAAAATAACAAACCGAAGGAAGGTAGAAGTTCAACCATACCCTGGCTAGAAGGTCGGCCAACCTTTTTCCAGCAGATGATAGGCCACCTTGAGAACAATTCGTCGTGGAGGTATGAGAGGAATTCGATGGCAATCCATGTCTTGCTTTTTAATTCTACAATATTTGATTACTTATATGTACCTGAACTGAGCACTCTCCACAACCTGAACTTC
>JAAAWM010009944.1:0-31228 GCA_036873465.1 Thinopyrum obtusiflorum
AGTCCCTTGTGGCAACCGCTCAGTGGGTGGCGCGGGTGGTGGCCTGGAAGAAGCAACCGTCCAAGTCAAAGGGTTTTTACTATTGCACTGACTAGTCTTGTCAAGCTGTACTTATGATCTGCTAAATCCCACGTGCACGTCTTAGGGGTGGTGATGATGGCATTTTGCACTGTTTAGGTGACGTATGCTTTGTGGTGTTTTTTCCGTGTGGATGTTAAGTATTGTTTTTCCACTGAAGTCTTATAGACTAGTTTATCTCAAAACATTTTTCAGTGCCCTGGGAGTTGTTGCTCAAAACTGGTACTTATTTTATTTTCATCTGTACTAACCTAACTTGGGCCTTTATAGTTTTTTGTATTCTCATTTTAGTGCACTTATGGTTTAGTGCTGTGTGAACTGAAATGTAATTTCATACAGCGTGCGGTTTTGAAATTTGGTGTCACAGTGGTGTGAGTGGCCTGACTGATCCTGCTTTTTTAGTACTGATGTCATATGTATGTTTGAACTGAGTTTTTTGTTTTTTTGGGTGGGTTGGGGGATTGAGATTATTTTACAACCAAATCGTTCGTTGAGGTGTGGACAGATTTTTTATAAATAAGAAATTTAGCAGAATTGACAAATAAATTCTATTTGAACTTCTTGGGGGGGGGGGGGGGGGGGGGGGGGGGGGGGGGGGGGGGGGGGGGGGGGGGGGGGGGGGGGGGGGGGGGGGGGGGGGGGGGGGGGGGGGGGGGGGGGGGGGGGGGGGGGGGGGGGGGGGGGGGGGGGGGGGGGGGGGGGGGGGGGGGGGGGGGGGGGGGGGGGGGGGGGGGGGGGGGGGGGGGGGGGGGGGGGGGGGGGGGGGGGGGGGGGGGGGGGGGGGGGGGGGGGGGGGGGGGGGGGGGGGGGGGGGGGGGGGGGGGGGGGGGGGGGGGGGGGGGGGGGGGGGGGGGGGGGGGGGGGGGGGGGGGGGGGGGGGGGGGGGGGGGGGGGGGGGGGGGGGGGGGGGGGGGGGGGGGGGGGGGGGGGGGGGGGGGGGGGGGGGGGGGGGGGGGGGGGGGGGGGGGGGGGGGGGGGGGGGGGGGGGGGGGGGGGGGGGGGGGGGGGGGGGGGGGGGGGGGGGGGGGGGGGGGGGGGGGGGGGGGGGGGGGGGGGGGGGGGGGGGGGGGGGGGGGGGGGGGGGGGGGGGGGGGGGGGGGGGGGGGGGGGGGGGGGGGGGGGGGGGGGGGGGGGGGGGGGGGGGGGGGGGGGGGGGGGGGGGGGGGGGGGGGGGGGGGGGGGGGGGGGGGGGGGGGGGGGGGGGGGGGGGGGGGGGGGGGGGGGGGGGGGGGGGGGGGGGGGGGGGGGGGGGGGGGGGGGGGGGGGGGGGGGGGGGGGGGGGGGGGGGGGGGGGGGGGGGGGGGGGGGGGGGGGGGGGGGGGGGGGGGGGGGGGGGGGGGGGGGGGGGGGGGGGGGGGGGGGGGGGGGGGGGGGGGGGGGGGGGGGGGGGGGGGGGGGGGGGGGGGGGGGGGGGGGGGGGGGGGGGGGGGGGGGGGGGGGGGGGGGGGGGGGGGGGGGGGGGGGGGGGGGGGGGGGGGGGGGGGGGGGGGGGGGGGGGGGGGGGGGGGGGGGGGGGGGGGGGGGGGGGGGGGGGGGGGGGGGGGGGGGGGGGGGGGGGGGGGGGGGGGGGGGGGGGGGGGGGGGGGGGGGGGGGGGGGGGGGGGGGGGGGGGGGGGGGGGGGGGGGGGGGGGGGGGGGGGGGGGGGGGGGGGGGGGGGGGGGGGGGGGGGGGGGGGGGGGGGGGGGGGGGGGGGGGGGGGGGGGGGGGGGGGGGGGGGGGGGGGGGGGGGGGGGGGGGGGGGGGGGGGGGGGGGGGGGGGGGGGGGGGGGGGGGGGGGGGGGGGGGGGGGGGGGGGGGGGGGGGGGGGGGGGGGGGGGGGGGGGGGGGGGGGGGGGGGGGGGGGGGGGGGGGGGGGGGGGGGGGGGGGGGGGGGGGGGGGGGGGGGGGGGGGGGGGGGGGGGGGGGGGGGGGGGGGGGGGGGGGGGGGGGGGGGGGGGGGGGGGGGGGGGGGGGGGGGGGGGGGGGGGGGGGGGGGGGGGGGGGGGGGGGGGGGGGGGGGGGGGGGGGGGGGGGGGGGGGGGGGGGGGGGGGGGGGGGGGGGGGGGGGGGGGGGGGGGGGGGGGGGGGGGGGGGGGGGGGGGGGGGGGGGGGGGGGGGGGGGGGGGGGGGGGGGGGGGGGGGGGGGGGGGGGGGGGGGCAATTTTGAAATGATGGATTAACAACATACGAAGCTACCAAACCAAACTTATATAATGAGATAAGCAAAACATTGTACTTGATGACATAACTAAACTTGTTCAAACATGACAAGCACGACATAATCATACTGGTTCAACCCAACAAGAGCAAACTACTAATTTGAAACAACAAGATAAAAGGCAAGCACAAGCGGAAGGAAAACGAAGGCAGGCTCTGATGTATCTTCATCCCATAAAGGGGCAATAGGGGTGGTCGTAGAAGTTGTCAGCCTCCCGCACTTTTGCAAATTCCGAACCATCTGTGATGTAGTCGATTATGATCTATGACTTGTACGTGGCGTACGCATCTACTCCTGCGTACTCGATGAGGTTGTCTGGCAGCGGGCTGGTCCCCCATAGTTTGTGGTCTTCCTGCGTGTTGATGTTCTTCTTCATGCCTTTGTAGAATGGGTGGATGACGCTGGCTGCAACATCAGTCAAGGAGTCGTACTCTTTTCCGGTGTATGGAACTCTCCACTTGCGCTGAATGTCGATGAACTTGTTGGGGTTGATCATCGGACTACTTCAGCTTCTCTTTGTCGCTTTCAATGCTAAAACCGGCAAATGTGAACAACCTCTCATGCTGTAGCATGTCGTTCAGGCGCTTGGGCCTGCAAGGGGAGAGACATTTTGAAAATTAGCATTACTTTGATGTTTGAATTATTCATTTTTGTTTTGTTTTACAAGCGATGAATCCATGAAGTAGTTGTTTATGTAGCATAAATAATGGATGAATGTACTTCAAAAACTAGTAAACAAAGTTCTGAAATTAAATTCAAGTAAATCATGTTATTTTTCTTTTTGGATTATACATAGTTCGAGTCAATGTTGTATGTGCTGCTTTAGTACTAGTTTAGTTTACTTTTGTTCAATTGGACAACACATAACCAGTGCTTCACAAAGTTCTTAGTTTTTTTGCTTACGAAAATAACATTAGACCAAATTCAGAAAATACTTCACTACATCAAGTTCAGAAACATGAATCCATGAAGTAGATGCTTATATAGCATAATTAATGGATGAATGTACTTCAGAAACTAGTAAATGAAGTTCTAAAATTAAATTCAAGTACATCATGTTATTTTTCTTTTTGGATTATACATAGTTTCAGTCAATGTTGTATGTTCTGCTTTGGTACTAGTTTAGTTTACTTTTGTTGAATAGGATAACATATAACCAGTGCTTCACCAAGTCCTTAGTTTATTTTCTTATGAAAATAACATTAGATCAAATTCAGAAAATACTTCACTACATCAAGTTCAGAAACATCTTTGTAATACATCGAGTACATAAACTACACTATTGGATCAAGTTCAGAAACTACACTAGTCGATCAACTTCAGAAATTAATCTTCCGCAAGATTTTCCAAATAGTAATCCAGTGCATCAGGTTCAAAAATACATTTATAGTGTATCTAATTGAGAAAATGCAGTAGTGCATCCACTTTTCACAAACCACACTAGTACATCTAGTTGGGAAAGAAGTCTGATGAAATTTTCAGGATACAGTACTAATAAAACAGATAAACCAAACAGGGCAAATGAGTAGGATAGCTCACCATTTTGTGGCCGCTGCGATGTGGTACACCAAGCAGAGCTCGTCGACGCACAACTGCAGGACTGCTGCCATCTGGGGAGGTTCATCTTCGCTGGTGTAGTCCACACCAACGCCGACGATCCTACGACGCTGGCCGCAAGCCTTCTTCCAGAGCCTGAAGATCACCTCATCGGCCTTGTCTGGTTCGCTGGTGCAGACGATCTCCAGCATCTCCTTGCCGTGGAGCTCAACCCCTGTGATGGTTTTGGTGTACTCGCGCTTCTCGCCGGGGACGTGAACGTCGACGAGGTTGCTGCTCTTGTCCGACGGCTCGCCATGATGACGCTTGGCGGATGGTTCCTCCGCCATCGCCCTCCTCCGGCGGCTGTGGGCTTGGGAGAGAGAAGTTTGTGGTTTGTGTGCAGTGGAGATGGAAGGGGCAATGGTGGTTTTTGGCAATGAGGCAGAGATGGAAGAGAAAGGGGTATTTTGCAGTGCGTTGACGGGGATGTGTGGGAGGCGGTTCGTCGGGGGCGTGGGTGTGGTGGTCGTGGGGGTCCCCGTTTGCAGTCCCTTGTGGCAACCGCTCAGTGGGTGGCGCGGGTGGTGGCCTGGAAGAAGTAACCGTCCAAGTCAAAGGGTTTTTACGGTTGCACTGACTAGTCTTGTCAAGCTGTACTTATGATCTGCTAAATCCCACTTGCACGTCTCAGGGGTGGTGATGATGGCATTTTACTGTCGCACTGATCCGTCTTGTCAAGCTATACTTATCAGCTGCTTATCCCACTTGCACGTGTCAGGGTTGGTGATGATGGAGGTTTGTACTCCTCTACTGTGGGTACTTGGACTGGTGATTGAAGTGTAATTGAACTTACCAAATACCAGTGAGACTATGTGTGTCATGCTAATGTTTTTTAAAACAATTTTTGTATTTTTTAAAGGATTGTTTATATCAAGATAATCTCTGAGTATTTTTTACAGATAAATTAGATTTTCATCAGTACAGGATGTATTATATTCGCATTTTGGTTGAGGTAATTATTTTTATGTACTGATGGTCTTTCTGAACTAGGACTTGCAGAAGCAGACATAGCTTGTTTTTTCAAACGGTATTTTTTTGAGGTGTTCACGGGTGTGTTTGTTTTACTATGCCTTTGTACTGACGATTGAGAATTATCAGTACTGATGTACTATAAGAGTTTAAATTTTCCTTAACATATTTTTGCCGAGTTACTCGTCGACAGTAGTGTTGGTGTTACATAAATCCAGATAAGTTTTTTGAAATGTATTTGTGACTGCATTCAAAAGGATTATCAAATGGTTTACATAATAATGTCACTTGTCCAACGGGCACAAATCACAAATTATATCTTAACTATAGTACTGATAGAGAAATCGATGATAAAGCTGAATAAGTTTTGGTAGCGACAGTGTTTCTGATATGTTTCCTCATTGTGTACCGAGGCAACTGAGAGTACAAGCTTATTTTTCAGTTGACGCAGCAGCATATCCACTATGGATTGTTCAGTCTTGAGCTCCTCCTAACTGGCCCCGAATGTTGTCCCTTGTCGGCGCCCTTTCCTGGTTGAGCCTTGGCAGCTTCTTCGTTAGTTTTAGTTTCCTCGTCCCCAACACTGTCATCTTCATTGTCTTCGTCTGATTGGCCGTCATTCTCGTCAAACTCTTCTTCTTCATCCTCTTCTTTTGATTTTTTGGAACTCTGTATCTTGCCCTGTTTCTGTTCAGCGCCACTGACCTCCTTGCCCACGTTGCACGTGCGGGCATTATGTCTGTCAGTTCCCCCACACTTGCGGCAAGTGTAGGTGTTACGTGTGTCGTCTCCATTGGTAGAAACCTGGGCAGCTCCAATCTGCTTGTGCAGCGTTTGCTTGTTGACAGTGGCATCTATGCGGAGTGGGCATGTGCGGTAATTATGGTTGCTCACGACGTTGCAGAATCGGCATGCCCTTATCCCGAGAGGTTTGCCGTCCGGGCCAAATTCCACGCGTCTGATGGGGCATGGCAGCTTTTTGGCTGCTGCTTTCGCTGCTTGCGTCTTACTCTTCCTCCCCTTTGTGTTTGAGAATATGGGTGGTTTAATCACCCTTTCCTGCTGCTGCTGGTAGGATGTCCTGTTGTCATCTCGTTCGCCTACAGCACCATCAAGCTCATGATCTTGCATGTGAGCATGTTGGTGCTCTTGAGTGTGCACATGGGCAAGCTCTGGTTGCTGTTGCTCCTCTTCCTCGTTGTCGAATGGGTCAATAGCTCCCAGATGGTTCATCTCGGATAACATTGTAGCAATATCCTGCTCAATGGCTTCACTGTCCGCGACACCTCCGTTTTCAGCAGAATGCATGGTGTCGAGTTCTTGTTCAAGTTTGTCCATGACGACCCGTGACCTCGCCATTTGCTCTTGGCTTCTCAAGCTTTTTCTGTGCACCCTCATGTTCAGCGTCAGCAGTGAGCTTTCAATGCAGTATTGGGATGCCTTGTTTGATGCTACTGTCCTCAAGTCATTTCTGTTGAATGTTGGCTGGATGTTCGGGCGTTTGGTGTATCTCCTGAGGATGTATTTCTCTGGAACGCTGGCAGCCTTAATTGTCTGCATCATGCACCGGACATGCACGCAGAAAAGACCTGTATTTTTTTGGAAGAGGTGCATGTTTTTTGTCATTTCATTCGAACAAAAATTTTGCAAAAAAAGTAGTACAGTATGTAACATCTTTTTTTTAGTTCTCACCTGTGTGGTCCCATAGCCTGCACTCGCACTCATATGTTTCTCCCACGGGGTCTGCAACCACCTGGAACGCGTGCTGAGCCCACACAGACAGTTTTTGCGGGTTGTTGTAGCGCACGAGGTACTTTGTGGGCTCTTTCGTCTCTGTCGCCGTGAAGAGTGTGCTCAGTTTTAGCCTATTTCTGATCTCACTGTACACAGCTCGTGAGTAAAGCTTTGCCATCTGGGTGTCAAACCCATAGAAGGTCAGCGTGTTTTGTTCCTTCTGCCCATGCAAGAATGATGACCAAATTATTAGTTTTATCGCAGCAAAAAATTGTCTAACTAATAAAGTTTTACTTTAGTAAGCATGTTATTTTTGTCTTACGACAGGTGATAGAGCTATACCCGGTTACCCATTGTCTCCTGGTTCTCTGTCTGCCTCCTTGTTTTGACGCAGGAGTTTACCTGGCTGACAAACCAGTGTAGGTTTTGTCTCTCACTTACGAAGTTCTTCTTGAGCACATAGTTCATGCTCTCACTTCGTTGTGTGGATGTCATTTTGGCGCAGAAAATTTCTTTGAAGTAGGCTGATATCCATCTCGCACGCTCGTTCCACATGCCCACCATCGTGGCATCATCATGGAGGTTGTACTTATCCATGAGTCTTTTCCAGGCAGGCTCAAACTCAGTTGGCATGAGGGGCCAGTTGAGGATTGATGTGAATTCATCCTTAAATTCTTTGTGCAGGTTGTACAGGTATGCGAGGTGTTCCCTGTACTTCTTCATAATGTGCCATCGGCACAGCTTGTGTACCGTGTTCCCGAAAGCATCTGGGATCGCCAAAGCCATTGCCGGGCACTGGTCTGGTAATGAAAAAAGAGACGTGGAGTGGTCAGCAGATGGTGGTGCATATATACCAATAGAACTGACACAACATTTTTACTGTGTTATTTTCCTTTGGGGGGGGGGGGGGGGGGGGGGGGGGGGGTGGTTGGGGGTGGTTTTGGCGGTTGTACCTGTGAGGATGCATGTAGGAGCCTTCCCTCTCATGCACCTTAAAAATGTCTTGAACAGCCATCTGAATGAATCTGCATCCTCATCTCTTATCAGGGTGAAACCAAAGAATGTAGTCTGTAAGTGGTTGTTAGTACCTACAAACACCCCAAGTGGCATATGGTACTTGTTGGTCTTATATGTGGTGTCAAATGTTACGCAGTCACCAAAGTCCTGATAGGCCCCTCGGCAGCTTGCGTTCGCCCAGAATATGTTCTTAACTCTGTCGGACTCATCGAGTTGCATGTCACAGAAGAATTCCCTATTTATAGCTTTCATCTCCCTAAAGAAGTTGACAGTCTTTAGGACATCGTCCACATCATCCATCCTTGAATTCTTTGCTTTGCAGCATATTAAAAGTGAACAGTCATTCAAAAATGCATGTTGAACTGGCGTCAGGTCATGCGTTGCATAATATGTTTGTAGTGACAGATGAAAAAAGACGGAGGCGGGAGGAGAACAAGTATGTACTTACATGTTAATCAGGTCTTTGGCATTCATTTCGAGGAAGTAGCTACCGCGGTCATCGCCACCCAGTATGCTCATGATTTGCGCGTGTTCAATGCCTTTGAACTGCAGGTACTTGACCTACTCCAAGATTGTTTTGTCAAAGTTTTTGTGGGAGTGCAGGAAGACAAGCATTTGGGGGGTGAGCTGTAGCATGTGGTTGTGTTCCCAGACTATCTCTTTTACGACAAGTGTTCCATCCTTTTCCCTCTTCAGCGTCATTTTAGCGCCGCAGTTAGTCCTGGCTGTCGTCTTGTTCCGCTGTCTATTTGCTTCTGACACCTTCGACTCATAGACTCCATAGCATGTGCAATAAAGGTAGGCTCTGGTCTTAAACTTTGAGCCTTCCCTGATAGCAAAACCCGCGTGCTTTGCATAGACGTTGTAGAAGTCCTTTGCTTCTTTGAAAGTTTCAAAGCGCATCTCTAGCCTTGGCAGAACGTAAGCTTCAATGTTAGGTGGCTGCACGCAACAGTGAGCAAACAAAAACGCAGTTATGAAAATGTTAGATGGGGGTGGTCACAGTACCATGGTATGGACTGTGCTTGTATGTTTTTTTTCTGAATGGATACTTACATGTGTATAGCTCTGTGCTGCCTCCGGTGTTTGCTGTTCACCCTGGTGTATGGGCGCGGGTGGTGTCACCCTTGGCACATGCAGCAATGCATCTCTTGGAGGGAGCAATGTTGACGAAGATCTCCATCTCTCATTGTACGGCCGTCTCCCCTCAGATTCGTTGTGAGGTTGCTCCTGTCTATATGGCTCATATCTTGTACTTTGGAACCTGCTAGAGTGGCCAAAATTTCTGTCTCTTTGGCCTGGTCTTCCCGTCGCAACCGCTTTTGCAGCACGGATGATTGATGTTGACAGAGCGACTGGTGGAAGCCTGTGTGCCCTTGCCTTTCTGCATGCTCTAGGGAAGGAAAACATTTGTTGTTGGGGAAATTGTTGACCTTGTTATAACCCAGCAGTGGCAAAGCTTGTGTTCCCAGATATCGGTGTTTGCTGCATAGAAGAACCTGTCCGTGCTTCTGATGATTCTGGTGTAGCTTGAAATCTGCCTGTATTGTTGAAGTATCCAGGTGCTATTTCTGGTGTCACCCAACCAGGCGGCGCCCCATATCTGCTTGGCTCATCAAACTCTCGATGCGTGCGCTGCCTTGCATGTTTCTGCAATGACATTCAACAGTTTTGGGATTAATCTTTTCTGCATTTTCTTGTATACATGCTATGGGTAACATGTCATGCACTGAAGGCAATGTACAAGTTGAACTTGCATCACTGGGCGTTATTAAACTTTGTTCTCTATTTTGTATCTGGTTTAGTTTTCAGTCGAACTGATGAACATACATGTTCAGCACTGATGTACTGATGTACTGATTTTTAGCACTGCTTGCAAACTGAACATTGAACTTCAGATATGTATGGATATGCATATATATAAAACTGATGCATGTCTTCTCTTTTTTTCATCTATAACTTATGCAACTACACTAGAAGTACTCCTAGTTTATGTATCATTGAACTTACTTTGTAACAAGTGTATATTTTTTTCAACAACATTCTTTTACTAGTTCGAACTGACGCAACTACATGGCATGCACTAGTAGAAATAACATCATACAACTTGCAGTGGTAGCTGAACCTTATATATAAGCCAAGTAGCTACTTGGACTGATGGATAAGTCTAAGTTTTTTGGCTTGAACTAAAGCGAGCATATTAGAGGTACTGACAGTAACCTTGACATCCAAATTATGCATCAGTTGGCAGGGGTGTAATGAACTGATCAAGCATTTGCAATGTACTATCATGTTCTTCTTCATAGGAACATGTGTCACTGATGCAGCACACATGTAGTACTGATGAATCTGATAGTGTAAGATGTAGGCAGAGCATAGTGTGTGCAATTTTTAAACTGAATCTTCTTCATTGCAGGACTGATGAACTGATGAACTCAACACAAACGTGGTATTTTTCTTCAGGCAACCCCAGACATGAAAAGGTTTTTTGAACTGATTCAATTTTTGAGGAAAAATAGTGTGGGAAGCAGACATCACCTCTAGTGGATTGTTCTTGGATTTGACTTCTTCTTCTTCCTCTCGTGGGCGGCGTACTGGCATGTTCTTGGGAGGTGGCGCCATTGATGTAGGCAAGGAGCTTGGGGAGACGACGGCGCTCCTGCTTGTGGTGGATGTCCGGCGATGAGGTCCGGGGAGGCAGCTGCTGGCGCGGATCACTGGCCCGGTGAAGGAGCCCCGACGAGGGAGGGAGGCAGCAGGCGCGGGATCACTGGCCCGGCGAAGGAGCCCCGGCGAGGGAGGGAGGCGGCTGGCGCGGATCACGACCCCGGCGAAGGATCCCGGCGAGGAAGGGGATGGCGGCGGTGGATCTGTCCCGGCGAAGGATTCCGACGAGGAAGGGGATGGCGGCGGTGGATCCGTCGCCGGCCAGTCACGGCGCCGTGGGCTCCCTCGCTCCGGCTGCCGCCGTCGCTCGCTCGCCCGCGACGGCTGCCTCCGGTGGAAGAAGGCGGGTTGGGTTCGGGCTGGCTCGGGGGGATTCTACTGTGTAGGCGCGTTGCGCCTATATAGGGCCGGGGGTAACAGAATATTATTCTGGTACTAGTAACAGAATAGTCCAGCCCTATATAGGGGGGGATACAGCCGGTCTATTCTGCTAATATTAGCAGAATAACTATTCTGATAACACTTCCGCACTACATGCTCAACGCGAGGGCACTGCACTTTCAGTAGCAGAGGTACTGCAATACAGAGACTAGTGAACTTCGTGTCGGAAAAAACTGCATGCGGTGTTTTTTCGGTACCTTTTTCGCTCTAGTTTTTTAACCATTTATCGAAACGAGGCGTATAATATACCGTTGAGAAGCTATGGATTAGGCGCAACTTCGCCATGCTGAATACTTTTCGACATTCCTCACGGTTTAAGAGCAGTTTTGAAAATGGTGCGGCGCACGATGATTGGCAGCGAGCGTTTTTTCGCATTTTTTTCTAAATCACTTGTCGGAATGAAGCCAATGATACATCGTTGGAAAGATATCAACGAGGCGCATCTTTTTCATATTTATTATTTTCTCTAATTCGTTACGGTTTAAGAGCAGTTTTATATTTAGTAAATGGCGGAATTCTGTTTTTTCGAATTTTTTTGCAATTTTCGTATTGTTTTCGCTCCAGTTTTTGAACCGTTTGACGAAACGAAGCATGTAATACACCGTTGGAAAGCTATGGACGAGGGGCAACTTTCATATCTTGAAATGTTTTTGAGATACCTTACGGTTTTTAGTTGATTTTGAAAATCGTGCGGTTGACGACAAGAGGCAGCGGCCGTTTTTCGTGAAAATTTTACAAACCGTTGGTCGAAATGATTCAAATCTTGCGCCGTTGGAAAGATATCGACGAGACGCAACTTTTTCATGTAGAACACTCTCTCTAATTCCTTACGGTTTAAGAGTAATTTTGATTTTAACAAAATGCGGACACTCTGTTTCTTCGCGACCCCAAATCGTCGTATGTACTGCATCAGACAGAAAACCGCACTACTTTAGACTAAAAAACACACTTCATCAGACGAACAAGTGCACTGCATGATTTCTTTTTTGTGGGACAAAAATTTTCCCAAACGAGGTGGAGTGCACTTCATGTCGAGCGTTGGTGAACCGCAATAGTATGAAAAGGGAACCTCAAGACTACCGTAAACGGGCCACGACACCGCACTTCATCAGACCGGCAAGTGCACTTCATGATTTCTTTTTTGTGGGACGTAAATTTTCCCAAACGAGGTAGCAAACCGCACTTCTTTAGACTAAAACCCGCGCTTCATCAGACGGACAAGTGCACTGCATGATTTCTTTTTTGTGTGACGTAAATTTTCCCAAACGAGGTAGTAAACTGCACTTCTTTAGACTGAAAACTGCACTGCATTATACGGACAAGCGAACTGCAAGATTTATTTTTGTCGAACTTAATTTTTCTCAGGCGAGGAAGTGGACCGCGCTTCACGTACGGCGTAAGTGAACCGCAACACTTCCGAAAGTGAACCGCGGCACTACCCGAAAGTGAACCTCATGTGTTTTTTTACCATTCGCTAACTTTTTTTGCACTTCACATCGGGCATAAGGGAACCGCAACACCATTGAAAGTGAACCGCAGTGGTGTCGAAAGTGGACCGCATTACTTTTTTTTAACCACACACGCATCAACCTAAAAATCAAAGTGTAGTGCACAAGACCTTTTCTTTTTTCCAAACAAATAAATTGAACGGCACTGCACTAGACATTTTTTCTTCAAAACAAAATAAAGTGAACGACATGCCCACGCTCTCAGGACTGCATGCACACAGCCATCCATGGTGCTCCAAGTGAACGGCATGCCCACGCCATCAGGACGGCCCGCACACGCCAGCCATGGTACTCCAAGCCACCAGAGATGCAACATGAAACTAACCCATCACAGCAGCACATCAAAGACAACACTAGCGAGTTGCACTTTGTCAAAGATTTTTTAGAAGTGAATCACATACACATACATCAAGTACAATGGTACAGTGAAACGCAGCTAGAAACTCTATGCGAGTGGACTGCATACCCACAGCCCACGCGATTACAGCCGCGCTGCAAAACTTCCGTCGCCGAGCTGCATGACAAGCGTTACAGAACTGCAGAGGAGGGAATTAGGCAACGGAGCAGCAAAGAGGGGAGGGACTTCCACCTTCGTCGGCGCACGTCCGAGGAGCCCCGGATTCGTCCCTCATCATGCACTGAAGATTTCAACCGCAAAACCATCCTCGATGTGCTCACTTTGTTCCCTGCTCACCTTTTCCCCTGTTCGTTAGTGGGGAGAACCTTGGATACGCCATTGAACGAGGAAGAGGGAGTACAAAGAGATGGGAACCACCTGCACCCGCCTTGGATCAGCATCAAGGTGGAGAAACCACCGACGACCAGCACGCGCGAGGGAACCGCACTGCAGTACCG
Organism: Thinopyrum obtusiflorum; assembly: GCA_036873465.1. Taxonomy (NCBI): domain Eukaryota; kingdom Viridiplantae; phylum Streptophyta; class Magnoliopsida; order Poales; family Poaceae; genus Thinopyrum; species Thinopyrum obtusiflorum. Next base: position 13,067 of record JAAAWM010009944.1, read on the forward strand.
GGGCAACCTAACCACGTCGGGAAGCAATGACGAACTACACCTGCGTTGGCTGCCGCGAGCTAGACAGGGGAGAAGCTCGGTGGTGGAAGGTCGGTGTGCTGGGGAGCATCTCCTAGTTGGGGTCGAGGCCGGGGTCTCGCTGATGAGCAGCACCAGAAGCGCCACGAGCTGCAGAGGTGGGGCTCAATCCATTGCCGTGCAGTGCACAGCGGCGCGGGGACGGATCCGCCGAGATTGACGGGGAGGAAGGGGCAGTGGGGCTGGGTGGTGGCCGGCGGTGGGGCGTCGCGCAGGCCCGCAACGGCCTGGATCCGGGAGCTCGGAGCGGGGAAGGCAGCAGGAAGGGGAGCGCCTGCGACAGGGATGCGAGCCCGTGTGGGGAAGAAGGTACGAGGAGGTCGGGGCCACCCAGCCGGCGCGGCGCGGGCGGGGTCCTCCGTCCAGAAAGATGGTGTCGGGCAGTGACGGTGACATGTACCTGGGGTAGGGCAATAGACCTGATCTAAGCACCCTACCCAAGGACACTGCCCTACAGTCAAGGACATTCAAAGGACAGCAGATTTTACCAACTGAAATTACCACAAGACACAACCCACTCGACTGTGGGGTCACCCGGATAGCCCAATTCCATTCGACCAGGATATATTCATTCGACCATACCAGAAACCACTCGGAGAACAGAAGATCTAAGGTCACTCTGAATGACAACGGTCGGGCGTTCACTCCGTAGTCTTAATGATCATTTATATGACTTTAATGCTGGCGTTACCAGTAATGTTCCCTATTCATGTACATTAAACCCTATGTAACGGGGGATGGCTGGGGTCCTGGTGCACTCTATATAAGCCACCCCCTCCTCTGGGACAAGGGTTCGCACCCCTTGTAACTTCACGCATAATCCAATCGACCGGCCTCAGGGCACCGAGACGTACGGCTGTTACTTCCTCTGAGAAGGGCCTAAACTCGTAAATCTTGCGTGTACAACTTCACCATAGCTACGATCTTGCCTCCTCATACCTACCCCCCATTCTACTGTCAGACTTAGAACCACGACAGCTGGCGCCCACCGTGGGGCGGGTGTCTTAGCGACTTTCTGGTGAGGTTGCAGTTTTTTCCAATTCCCATCATCATGGTTTCCGGTGGTGGTTTGGCTAAGGGCCGCGAGATCTGTCTCGGCGCGCTCGTCTTCGTCGCCGACGACTCCGCCTGGCTCCAGGAGGCCCCACTCGACGTCGAGGCGCTCCCCGTCCGCGGGGCGACGCACTTTCGCGCGTGTGTTCGTGGCATCCTTCCGCGGCAGCCGTCGACCCAGTATCGGTCGGCTCCTGCAGTGTCTTCGCTCCCCGCTGTTCGCCGTCGCAAGCGATCCGGTCGGTCGCGGCTTCAGTGGTGGGTGAAGCACGCGGTGGCACGCCAGTCGGCCACCCCCCTAGTCGCGGCAATCGAGCCCGACGAAACTCTCTACGGCCTGTTCGATCTGTCGACTAGCTCCGTCGAGACCCTGTCCGAATGCGACAGCAGCGACCCTGCGGCAGAAGTCCTGATGGTCAACTCACCGCGCAGCCCCCCTGGCATGCGTCGCAACGGCGGCGGCGATCCGTCGCACGTTCACAAAGAGTACCACCCCAAAACCCTTTCTTCGCAGCAGAAGGAGGAACTTCACCGCCGCAACATGGAGGCACTCCACACGCCTATCGTTGGAGAGACCTCTGAGGCTCGGGCCTTGGAGGAGGCGCGCCTGGCCACTTTGTCCGAGCGCACCCGGCTGGAGAACCTTCAGCATGCACTCGACGAGCGTGCTCGGCAGTGAATCCCTGAGTCTAGTTGACGACAGCGACAACTATTCCCACCCCAACCTCAGGTATACCGCACTCCGATTCAGAATCTTACAGCAGCAGCCCGTATAGCAGAGTCTATTCAGCCGTCCCAATCGGAGGCTGGAAGAGGTTTGATGCAGATCCGAGCTCTGCTCCAGGCAGCAGGAGAGCAAAACACGGCAGTGTCTCAGTCGCGGAACAGAATCCATAGCAGATCTGTGGTGGCTGATACAGTCCAATCGGCTCACAGCCCAAGATCGCCTCTGAGGTGTGAGGGACATGGGCATCGCCAAGAGCAGTACTTGGGTCAGAACCATGAGCAGTATGATCTTCGACTCGGCCGTGATGACCGCCGTCGAGTGCCTTCGACCCCTCCGAGGGGCGGACCATATGTGCCCCGGCATTATGATGACAGGCGCCCATACAGCGATGAGCGAAGGTTGCTAGTCGACCCAAGAGAGCCAGGTTTTGATGCGAGGTCAATTTTGGTGCAAGGTCTGGTCGACAGGAACAGAGCACACAGAGAAGGGCAAGACAGAGATCGCCCGAGTGGAAGCAGAGTACATGTTTCAGGTCCCGAGTGTTTTAGCAGAGCCATCAGAGCTGCTGAGATCCCTCCCAACTTCAGATTGGCGACTGGGGTTAGTAAGTTTACCGGTGAGTCCAAGCCTGACACTTGGCTGGAGGATTACCGAGTGGCTGTACAGATCGGTGGTGGAAACGATGAGGTAGCTATGAAGCATCTTCCTCTGATGTTAGAGGGTTCAGCTAGAGCATGGTTGAATCAGTTGGCCCCAGGCAGTATATTCAGCTGGGAAGAGCTAGCCCGAGTGTTTGTCAGAACTTTTGAGGGTACTTGCAAATGACCAGCAGGGTTGGGTGAATTGCAACATTGTGTCCAAAAGCTGAATGAGACTTTGAGAGATTACATTCAGAGGTGGACCACTTTGCATCACACAGTGGAAAATGTATCTCAACATCAAGCAGTTTGCGCCTTCAAGGAGGGTGTCCGGTATCGAGAGCTTAACCTGAAATTCGGTCGGACGGGAGATATGACTCTGACTCGGATGATGGAAATAGCCACTCGGTATGCTAATGGAGAAGAAGAGGATCGACTCCGCAGTGGAAAGGGCAAGCCAGTCGCCCAAGACACCGGAGGAGGTCAGAAGCAGAAACGCAAAGCCGAGCCAGCAGGTCCTGGCGAATCTTTGGTTGTGGCTCAAGGAAAGTTCAAGGGGAAGCCCAAAGGGCCCTGGATCCCCAAGAAGGTAAAAGATCAAGCAGGAAATGATGTGTTGGATTTGCCATGTCATGTTCACACCAAGAAGGACGAAGAGGGTAATCTGATCTACCCCAAACATACCACTCGGCAGTGTTGGCTCCTAATCCAGCAGTTCCGAGAGGAACAACCCAGCGAGAAGGAGAAGGAGTCTGATAAGGATGAGGACAAAGAAGAAGATAACGAGGGTTTCCCCAACGTCAATTCCACTCTGGTGATTTTTGCTGACGTTGAAAGCAAAAGTCGATTGAAGGTCATCAACAGATAAGTAAACATGGTTGCTCCGGCAACGCCAACATATTTGAAGTGGTCCAAGACTCCCATCACATTCGACCAGTCCGACCATCCCCCACGTGTTGCCACCCCCGGGAGGCAAGCGTTGGTGGTCGACCCAGTCGTTGGGGGCACCCGACTGACTAAGGTCTTGATGGATGGAGGCAGCGGCCTGAACATTCTGTATGCTGAGACTCTCCGAGGGATGGGCATTCCGATGTCCAAGCTCAGCGAAAGCAATATGCGATTCCACAGAGTCATCCCCGGGAAGAAAGCCGATTCACTCGGCCAGATCACTCTTGATGTGGTTTTCGGTGATTCGAACAATTACCGTAAGGAAAAGTTGACATTTGAAGTTGTGGATTTTCATAGTGCCTATCATGCTATTCTGGGCAGGACTGCATATGCTCGTTTCATGGATCGGCCATGTTATGTGTACCTCAAACTAAAGATGCCTGGCCCTAGGGGCGTGATCACAGTCACTGGTAATCGGCAGCGAGCAGAAGAGTGCCTCCAGAAGGGCTCAAAGATCGCCGATGAGCAAATGGCAGCAGTTGAAATGGAAGAATACAAGAAGACTGCAGATCCGATTGATTTGTTGAGAGCTAAGAAGCCTGCTTCAGATTCTGCATTTAAGTCATCTGGTGAAACAAAGGCAGTTCATATTCACCCGACTAATCCCAATGCTGCTCCGACTCATATCTCAACTACACTCGACGGCAAATAGGAAGAGGCGCTCATCCAGTTCCTCCGTGAGAACTGGGACATCATCGCATGGAAACCTTCTGACATGCCAGGTGTGCCCAGGGGGCTGGCTGAGCACCGTTTGTGAGTCAACCCAAAGGTAAAACCAGTCAAAGAACATCTCCGACGGTCCGCCGTACAGAAGAGAAAAGCAATTGGTGAGGAAGTGGCTCGGCTGCTGGCAGGTGAATTCATCTGAGAGATTTACCACTCCGAGTGGCTCGCCAATGTCGTCATGGTTCCTAAGAAAGATGATTCAATCCGTATGTGTATCAACTTCAAGCATATCAATCGGGCCTGCCTGAAGGATCACTTCCCTCTTCCTCGCATCAATCAGATAGTCGACTCGACTACAGGATGTGAGCGGTTGTCTTTCCTAGATGCATATTCCGGGTACCATCAGATCCGACTGTATGGACCTGATGAAATAAAAACAGCTTTTATCACCCCATTCGGGTGCTTTTGCTATGTCACCATGCCCTTTGGTCTCAAGAATGCAGGTGCCACATTCATGCGCCTGATACAGAAGTGCCTGCTCACTCAAATCAGTCGGAATGTGGAAGCATACATGGATGACATTGGGTTAAGTCACGTAAAGGTTCCGACCTGCTGATTGACCTTGCTGAAACCTTTGCCAATCTGAGGAGATATGATATCTAGCTCAATCCGTCGAAGTGTACGTTTGGAGTTCCAAGTGGCAAGTTACTCGGTTTCCTCATTTCCGAACGTGGGATCGATGCAAACCCACAGAAAGTTGGTGCAATACTCCGAATGAAACGCCCTGTGCGCGTACACGATGTTCAGAAGCTTACTGGTTGTTTGGCCGCTTTGAGTCGATTCATCTCTCGTCTCGGTGAAAAGGCATTGCCTCTTTACCGACTGATGAAGAAATCTGATAAGTTCGAGTGGACTCCTGAAGCTGAGGCAGCGTTTGCAGAGCTCAAAACCCTGCTTTCCACCCAGCCGGTGCTCGCTGCTCCAATCAGCAAAGAGCCTTTACTGCTTTATATTGCAGCCACTGGACAAGTTGTCAGTACAGTACTCACGGTCGAGCGGGAAGAAGAAGGCAAAGCCTACAAAGTTCAACGCCCAGTGTACTATATTTCCGAAGTCTTAACCCTATCCAAGCAGAGATATCCACATTATCAGAAGCTTGTCTATGGGATTTACTTGACCACAAAGAAGGTTGTGCATTACTTCTTAGATCATTCAATTACAGTCGTCAGCGACGCCCCATTGTCAGAAATTTTGAACAACAGAGATGCAACTGGTCGAGTGGCTAAGTGGGCGATTGAACTCCTTCCGCTGGATATCAAGTTCGAGGCAAAGAAAGCAATCAAATCCCAAGCAACAGTAGATTTTCTCGTTGAGTGGATTGAACAGCAGCTGCCGACTCAAGTTCAGTCGGAACATTGGACTATGTTCTTTGACGGTCCAAGATGTTGAATGGTTCAGGTGCTGGGGTAGTCCTAGTATCTCCGCGAGGCGACAAGCTCAGTTATGTTCTCCAGATTCACTTTGACTCCTCCAACAATGAAGCTGAATATGAGGCACTTCTGTATGGGTTGCGTATGGCCATTTCACTTGGCGTCTGGCGCCTAATGGTTTACGGTGACTCAGATTTAGTGGTCAATCAATTGATGAAGGAATGGGATGTTAGGAGTCCAGCTATGACTGGTTATTGCAATGCAGTGAGAAAATTGGAAAAGAAGTTTGAGGGGTTAGAGCTTCACCATATACCCCGACTGAAGAACCAAGCAGCTGATGACCTGGCAAAGATAGGTTCCAAGAGGGAGCCTATTCCCAGCAATGTGTTTTTGGAACATATTCACACACCATCCGTTCAAGAGGACCCCTTCACAGAAGAGCCCCCACAGCCTAAGAGCTCCACCGATACGACTGAAGTTGAAATCCCAGCCGTGGTCGACTTGATCATGGAAGTTTTGGTCGTTATTCCTGATTGGACAGTGCCTTACATTGCATATATTCTCAGGAAAGAACTCCCAGATGATGAAGAAGAGGCTCGTCAGATTGTCCATCGATCCAAAGCCTTTACTGTGATGGGTGGACAGCTTTACAGAGAGAGTGTTACTGGAGTCGCTCAGAGATGCATCACGCCAGAAGAAGGCCGAATGATCCTCAATGATATCCACTCGGGGACCTGTGGTCACCATGCGTTCTCTCGGACCATCGTGGCCAAAGCATACCGAGCGGGGTTTTACTGGCCACGTGCTAATGAGATGGCAAAGGAAATAGTCGACAAGTGTGAGGGCTGTTAGTTCTACTCCAACATGTCCCACAAGCCTGCATCAGCCTTGAAGACCATTCCACTCATCTAGCCATTTGCTGTTTGGGGATTGGATATGATTGGACCTCTGAGGACTGGCAGGAGTGGCTTCACCCATCTGCTCATAGCAGTCGACAAGTTCACCAAATGGATTGAAGCTAAACCTATCAAAAACCTTGAATCAAGTACTGCTATCAGCATCATCAAAGAGTTAACATTCAGATATCGAGTTCCACACAGCATCATCATAGATAATGGGTCAAACTTTGATTCAGATGAGTTCCAAGCTTTCTGCGCCTCCCAAGGCACTCGGGTTGACTATGCTTCAGTCGCCCACCCACAGTCGAATGGACAAGAAGAGAGAGCAAACGGTTTGATCCTCAAAGGGCTGAAACCTCGATTGATGCGTGACCTCAAGCATGCAGCTGGCGCTTGGGTCGATGAGCTACCGTCAGTACTTTGGGGATTGAGAACAACTCCCAATCGGTCGACTGGTCGGACCCCCTTCTTCTTAGTGTATGGGGCTGAGGCTGTGCTTCCGAGTGACTTGCTTCACAATGCACCCCGAGTGGAAATTTTCTCAGAAACTGAAGCAGAACAAGCCCGATGGGACGCTGTTGATCTTCTGGAGGAAGAGAGAGAGATGGCCTTGATCCGGTCGACTATCTATCAGCAAGATCTTCATCAATTATACGCCAGAAATGTGAGAGGTCGAGCATTTTAGGAAGGTGACCTAGTGCTCAGAATGGATCAGCAACGGCCACACAAGCTTGCTCCTGCTTGGGAAGGTCCCTTCATCATCACCAAGGTGCTCCACAACGAAGCATATCACCTCTACAATGTGGAGCACAATAAAGATGAGCCACACGCTTGGAACGCGGAGCTGCTCCGCTATTTTTATACTTAAGTCATTCAGACTATCGAGATGTAATAAGAAGTACCTTTTAGTTTGTTTATCGAAGACACAGTTTTACAGTCTCCTAAATGGTTGTTGTTGCTTATACATGTGTTTAAAATCCCCCAGTGGGTGGCTTAGCTGCGAATCCATTTCGTCTAAGTTTCAAAAACAAACTCCGTGTGAAGAGCAAGCCTCTCACTTGGAGACTTAGCTACGAATCCGATTCGCCTAAGTTTGAAAAAAAAATCCCACCGAGTGAAGAGCAACCCTCTCACTCGGGGGCTTAGCTGCAGTTCCGTACTCGCCTAAGGTTGAAAAATCCTACCGAGTGAAGAGCAACCCTCCCACTCGGGGGCTTAGATGCAGTCCCGCACTCGCCTAAGTTTGAAAAAAAATCCTACCGAGTGAAGAGCAACCCTCCCACTCGGGGGCTTAGCTGCAGTCCCGTACTCGCCTAAGTTTGAAAAAAAAAATCTTCCGAGTGAAGAGCAAGCCTCTCACTCGGGGGCTTAGCTGCGAATCCGATTCGCCTAAGTTTGAAAAATCCTACTGAGTGAAGAGCAACCCTCCCACTCGGGGGCTTAGATGTAGTCCTGCACTCGCCTAAGTTTGAAAAAAAATCCTACCGAGTGAAGAGCAACCCTCCCACTCGGGGGCTTAGCTGCAGTCCCGTACTCGCCTAAGTTTGAAAAAAAAATCTTCCGAGTGAAGAGCAAGCCTCTCACTCAGGGGCTTAGCTGCAGTTCCGTACTCGCCTAAGGTTGAAAAAATCCCACCAAGTGGAGAGCAACCCTCTCACTCGGGGGCTTAGCTGCAGTTTCGTACTCGCCTAAGGTTGAAAAATCCCATCGAGTGAAGAGCTACCCTCTCACTCGGGGGCTTAGCTGCAGTCCCGTACTCGCCTAAGTTTGAAAAATCCCACCGAGTGAAGAGCAACCTTCCCACTCGGGGGCTTAGCTGCAGTCCCGTACTGGCCTAAGTTTGAAAAATCCCACCGATTGAAGAGCAACCCTCTCACTCGGGGGCTTAGCTGCAGTCCCGTACTCGCCTAAGTTCAAAAAATCCCACCGAGTGAAGAGCTACCCTCTCACTCGGAGGCTTAGCTGCAGTCCCGTACTCGCCTAAGTTCAAGAAATCCCACCGAGTGAAGAGCTACCCTCTCACTCGGGGGCTTAGCTGTAGTCCCGTACTCGCCTAAGTTTGAAAAATCCCACTGAGTGAAGAACAATTCTCTCGCTCGGGGACTTGGCCACAAGTACAATGTGCGCTCCATCCGGATCCGCAAGGATGACGAGGTGCAGGTCGACTACAACCTTCTCCTCAGAGCTGCGCCACAAGTACAATGTGCGCTCCATCCTGATCCACAAGGACGATGAGGTGCAGGTCGACTACGACCTTCTCCTCAGAACTGCGCCACAAGTACAATGTGTGCTCCATCCTGATCTGCAAGGACGACGAGGTGCAGGTTGACTGTGATCTTCTCCCCGGAACTGCATCACAAATATAACGTGCGCTCCATCCTGATCCGTAAGGATGCCAAGGTGCAGGTCGACTGCGACCTTCTCCTCGGAGATGCGCCACAAATACAAACAAGAACAAAAGCCTGTTCCGAGTGAAGATTCAAGTTATGCTCAAAAATAAAGACAAGCAAATTCAAGTTCGGATAAATCCCACGAGGTTCCAGACCGCAGATTAAAGTACTCGGCCTTCAGGCCCGAAGGAGTTTAACAGTTACAAAACCACTCGGCATACCAAGGCAAATTTAAAACGGATCATAAAAGAGTTTGTTCACTCCGCAGGAGGAGGGCTGGCATGCTCGACGAACTCATCCAGGTCGATTCCATCAGCAATCCGAGTAGCAGCAGCAATGAAAGTCTCCATGAAGGACTGGAAGTCAAGCCTCTTGGTGTTGGCAACCTTGATCGCTGCTAGCTTCTCTTCTTTAGCTTCCTTGTAGTGAACACGAACCAGAGACAGAGCCACGTCAGCACCACACCGAGCAGAAGACTTCTTCCATTCCTGCACTCGACCGGGGATCTCATTGAGTCGAGTCATCAGAGACTCGAGGTCATTCTGGAGTGTCGCCCTTGGCCAGAGCGCTGTGTCGATCCGTGACACCGCAACCTTCAGTCGAGCGAGGTAGTCGACGATGCTAGCAAGACGAGATTCCAGTCCGAGCACATTCATGGCAGCTTCATCCTTGCCAGGGGAGTTGATGGGGTCCAAGCTCGTTTCGATTTGACCAGTCTCTGCCTCAAAGTTTTGACATAATTCTGCGCTCACAGAGAAACAATGAGTCGACGGTTTTATGACTAGTCAACAAAAGCAAATCAATCAGACAAAGACAAATACCTTCAAGCATGAGGAATAACTTCTTGGCGAGTCCTCCCAGATAATTCTCCAGCACGTCTCTCTTGCAGGAGATGTCTTCCACCTTGTCAGCCAGGGTCCCTTTGTCCTTCTTTAGTCGAGTCACCTCTTTGTTGGCTTCGTCAAGAGCAGCCTTCAATTTGGTGTTCTCTTCCTCCAGCTTTTCGACTGAGGCCAGCTTCTGGTCGGCGAGTGTTGTTTTGTCTTCTGTCGTTTTTTGTGCGGCCGCAAGATCAGAGTCCTTCTCCAAAGCTTGTCTCATTGTTTCTACAAAGAATAACATTTGACTTAGAAAAAGGAAGGAAAAGATGGCAGGAGAATCAGTCAACAAGTGTTTCATACCAGCAGCATCATCCTTAGCCTTCTGTAAATTCGTCTTGGCCAACTCTAGATCAAGATTGAGCTGGATTTGCTTCTGCTCCAAGTCAGCAAACCGAGCTCCAAGTTCACAAGATTTCTGTGGACAGAAGATAGTCAGTCGACAGACACAAAGATTGGTTGCCACCGAGTAATAAAATAACAAGTTCAAAGAGTTCTAAGACTACTGCTGAATCAAACATTCAACAGTAGTCTCGGGGACTACACCCAGTGGGTGCACTCAGCGTGCCCCCACTGGTTCAGGTTCCACTCGACATGATCTGCTCAGACCGAGTGGAAAAGTTCTGTTCAAAGACCCCCGCCGAATCAAACATTCGACAGTGGTCTCGGGGACTACACCCAATGGGTGCACTCAGCGTTCCCCCACTGGTTCAAAGATTCAATCAACGCAACTTAGTCGACTCAAGAGGAAAAACTATTCAGCAGAAATTGAAACACCCAGTGGGTGTACAGATGCAAAGTGTAGAGTGCCAAATAGAGTCACAGTAAAAGTTTTCAGGTAGCATATCCTAACAGAACAAGTGTCAAGCTAGGAGATCAGTCAGAAATCAACTAACCTGGACATTGGCCTAGAGGGCTGAGCTAGCATCGTAGGCAGCTTGGCGGGGGGGGGGGGGGGGGGGGGGGGGGGGGGGGGGGGGGGGGGGGGGGGGGGGGGGGGGGGGGGGGGGGGGGGGGGGGGGGGGGGGGGGGGGGGGGGGGGGGGGGGGGGGGGGGGGGGGGGGGGGGGGGGGGGGGGGGGGGGGGGGGGGGGGGGGGGGGGGGGGGGGGGGGGGGGGGGGGGGGGGGGGGGGGGGGGGGGGGGGGGGGGGGGGGGGGGGGGGGGGGGGGGGGGGGGGGGGGGGGGGGGGGGGGGGGGGGGGGGGGGGGGGGGGGGGGGGGGGGGGGGGGGGGGGGGGGGGGGGGGGGGGGGGGGGGGGGGGGGGGGGGGGGGGGGGGGGGGGGGGGGGGGGGGGGGGGGGGGGGGGGGCAGGCCGAGGAAGGAGAGGCGAGCGGAGGCGAAAGTGGAGACGAGAGAGAAGAGTGGGAATCTGACGGCGAAGGAGAGGGGGATGACGACGACGACTCCAGTGAAGAGGAGGAGGAAGAAGTCGAACCTCCCCGCTCGGAACGGCGATCCAAGCTTACACACGACCCTGCGCGGGAACGCGGTAAGGCGACTGTCCCTATTGGGCAGTCGTCGAAGCGCCCTCGGACCTCATCTCCAGCGCCGACAGAAAAAGCTCCCAAGCACCCACGCGCGACGCCGTCCAAGCCGCCCAAGGCTCTGCCCAAGATGAAGATGACTGTCCCCACCATTTCTGGGTAATAGTAGAATTTGTTTTCCTTTGTTGAACGTGACGGACTCTTGGTCGACTCATTGAATAAGCTGACTGACTTTCGAAATTTGCAGTGCTGCCACCTCGGAGATCTCCGCCAAGGACGATGATCAAGAGATGGAAGACGCTGTTACCTCCAACCCCGGTACGATTACTGATGCTCTGCTTTTAGTCGACTGATGATTTCTTATAATTCCGATGGATTGGATTTTTCTTGTAGCTCCTCCTCATGTCATTGACCTCCCTGATGATGACGACGAAGTGCCGCTGATGGCGCGAAGGAACAGGAGGGCGCCGGCTGGCAAGACCCCACAAACTACTCCGGCGCCTGAGGCCGCAGTCCGGGAGGGTGGTGATACCACTCGGGTTTCTGTGACCTTCGCTGAACCTCTGACGAGTGTCCGGCCTTCGACGTCGACTGCAAATCCGCCTTCGCTTTTTGCCACACACCACGTCCCTGAGGACCAAGTGGGTGCCGCTAAAGAGGCTATACGCCAGGCGGGGATCATGATGGAGCAAGTGAAGGTGGTTCGGGAAGCCAGCCAAGCAGCTTATGACGCGAGCTCAGCTCTTCAGAGCAACGTCCAGGTCAGTCGATTCACCGCTTGTTCTGTTAGGATATGCTATCTGAAGAATCTCTTTTCCGAAGATCTTTATATCTGTACGCCCACTGGGTGTGTCTATTAATCTTTTTGACGAGTGGGGGCACGCTAAGTGCACCGGGGGGGGGGGGGGGGGGGGGGGGGGGGGGGGGGGGGGGGGGGGGGGGGGGGGGGGGGGGGGGGGGGGGGGGGGGGGGGGGGGGGGGGGGGGGGGGGGGGGGGGGGGGGGGGGGGGGGGGGGGGGGGGGGGGGGGGGGGGGGGGGGGGGGGGGGGGGGGGGGGGGGGGGGGGGGGGGGGGGGGGGGGGGGGGGGGGGGGGGGGGGGGGGGGGGGGGGGGGGGGGGGGGGGGGGGGGGGGGGGGGGGGGGGGGGGGGGGGGGGGGGGGGGGGGGGGGGGGGGGGGGGGGGGGGGGGGGGGGGGGGGGGGGGGGGGGGGGGGGGGGGGGGGGGGGGGGGGGGGGGGGGGGGGGGGGGGGGGGGGGGGGGGGGGGGGGGGGGGGGGGGGGGGGGGGGGGGGGGGGGGGGGGGGGGGGGGGGGGGGGGGGGGGGGGGGGGGGGGGGGGGGGGGGGGGGGGGGGGGGGGGGGGGGGGGGGGGGGGGGGGGGGGGGGGGGGGGGGGGGGGGGGGGGGGGGGGGGGGGGGGGGGGGGGGGGGGGGGGGGGGGGGGGGGGGGGGGGGGGGGGGGGGGGGGGGGGGGGGGGGGGGGGGGGGGGGGGGGGGGGGGGGGGGGGGGGGGGGGGGGGGGGGGGGGGGGGGGGGGGGGGGGGGGGGGGGGGGGGGGGGGGGGGGGGGGGGGGGGGGGGGGGGGGGGGGGGGGGGGGGGGGGGGGGGGGGGGGGGGGGGGGGGGGGGGGGGGGGGGGGGGGGGGGGGGGGGGGGGGGGGGGGGGGGGGGGGGGGGGGGGGGGGGGGGGGGGGGGGGGGGGGGGGGGGGGGGGGGGGGGGGGGGGGGGGGGGGGGGGGGGGGGGGGGGGGGGGGGGGGGGGGGGGGGGGGGGGGGGGGGGGGGGGGGGGGGGGGGGGGGGGGGGGGGGGGGGGGGGGGGGGGGGGGGGGGGGGGGGGGGGGGGGGGGGGGGGGGGGGGGGGGGGGGGGGGGGGGGGGGGGGGGGGGGGGGGGGGGGGGGGGGGGGGGGGGGGGGGGGGGGGGGGGGGGGGGGGGGGGGGGGGGGGGGGGGGGGGGGGGGGGGGGGGGGGGGGGGGGGGGGGGGGGGGGGGGGGGGGGGGGGGGGGGGGGGGGGGGGGGGGGGGGGGGGGGGGGGGGGGGGGGGGGGGGGGGGGGGGGGGGGGGGGGGGGGGGGGGGGGGGGGGGGGGGGGGGGGGGGGGGGGGGGGGGGGGGGGGGGGGGGGGGGGGGGGGGGGGGGGGGGGGGGGGGGGGGGGGGGGGGGGGGGGGGGGGGGGGGGGGGGGGGGGGGGGGGGGGGGGGGGGGGGGGGGGGGGGGGGGGGGGGGGGGGGGGGGGGGGGGGGGGGGGGGGGGGGGGGGGGGGGGGGGGGGGGGGGGGGGGGGGGGGGGGGGGGGGGGGGGGGGGGGGGGGGGGGGGGGGGGGGGGGGGGGGGGGGGGGGGGGGGGGGGGGGGGGGGGGGGGGGGGGGGGGGGGGGGGGGGGGGGGGGGGGGGGGGGGGGGGGGGGGGGGGGGGGGGGGGGGGGGGGGGGGGGGGGGGGGGGGGGGGGGGGGGGGGGGGGGGGGGGGGGGGGGGGGGGGGGGGGGGGGGGGGGGGGGGGGGGGGGGGGGGGGGGGGGGGGGGGGGGGGGGGGGGGGGGGGGGGGGGGGGGGGGGGGGGGGGGGGGGGGGGGGGGGGGGGGGGGGGGGGGGGGGGGGGGGGGGGGGGGGGGGGGGGGGGGGGGGGGGGGGGGGGGGGGGGGGGGGGGGGGGGGGGGGGGGGGGGGGGGGGGGGGGGGGGGGGGGGGGGGGGGGGGGGGGGGGGGGGGGGGGGGGGGGGGGGGGGGGGGGGGGGGGGGGGGGGGGGGGGGGGGGGGGGGGGGGGGGGGGGGGGGGGGGGGGGGGGGGGGGGGGGGGGGGGGGGGGGGGGGGGGGGGGGGGGGGGGGGGGGGGGGGGGGGGGGGGGGGGGGGGGGGGGGGGGGGGGGGGGGGGGGGGGGGGGGGGGGGGGGGGGGGGGGGGGGGGGGGGGGGGGGGGGGGGGGGGGGGGGGGGGGGGGGGGGGGGGGGGGGGGGGGGGGGGGGGGGGGGGGGGGGGGGGGGGGGGGGGGGGGGGGGGGGGGGGGGGGGGGGGGGGGGGGGGGGGGGGGGGGGGGGGGGGGGGGGGGGGGGGGGGGGGGGGGGGGGGGGGGGGGGGGGGGGGGGGGGGGGGGGGGGGGGGGGGGGGGGGGGGGGGGGGGGGGGGGGGGGGGGGGGGGGGGGGGGGGGGGGGGGGGGGGGGGGGGGGGGGGGGGGGGGGGGGGGGGGGGGGGGGGGGGGGGGGGGGGGGGGGGGGGGGGGGGGGGGGGGGGGGGGGGGGGGGGGGGGGGGGGGGGGGGGGGGGGGGGGGGGGGGGGGGGGGGGGGGGGGGGGGGGGGGGGGGGGGGGGGGGGGGGGGGGGGGGGGGGGGGGGGGGGGGGGGGGGGGGGGGGGGGGGGGGGGGGGGGGGGGGGGGGGGGGGGGGGGGGGGGGGGGGGGGGGGGGGGGGGGGGGGGGGGGGGGGGGGGGGGGGGGGGGGGGGGGGGGGGGGGGGGGGGGGGGGGGGGGGGGGGGGGGGGGGGGGGGGGGGGGGGGGGGGGGGGGGGGGGGGGGGGGGGGGGGGGGGGGGGGGGGGGGGGGGGGGGGGGGGGGGGGGGGGGGGGGGGGGGGGGGGGGGGGGGGGGGGGGGGGGGGGGGGGGGGGGGGGGGGGGGGGGGGGGGGGGGGGGGGGGGGGGGGGGGGGGGGGGGGGGGGGGGGGGGGGGGGGGGGGGGGGGGGGGGGGGGGGGGGGGGGGGGGGGGGGGGGGGGGGGGGGGGGGGGGGGGGGGGGGGGGGGGGGGGGGGGGGGGGGGGGGGGGGGGGGGGGGGGGGGGGGGGGGGGGGGGGGGGGGGGGGGGGGGGGGGGGGGGGGGGGGGGGGGGGGGGGGGGGGGGGGGGGGGGGGGGGGGGGGGGGGGGGGGGGGGGGGGGGGGGGGGGGGGGGGGGGGGGGGGGGGGGGGGGGGGGGGGGGGGGGGGGGGGGGGGGGGGGGGGGGGGGGGGGGGGGGGGGGGGGGGGGGGGGGGGGGGGGGGGGGGGGGGGGGGGGGGGGGGGGGGGGGGGGGGGGGGGGGGGGGGGGGGGGGGGGGGGGGGGGGGGGGGGGGGGGGGGGGGGGGGGGGGGGGGGGGGGGGGGGGGGGGGGGGGGGGGGGGGGGGGGGGGGGGGGGGGGGGGGGGGGGGGGGGGGGGGGGGGGGGGGGGGGGGGGGGGGGGGGGGGGGGGGGGGGGGGGGGGGGGGGGGGGGGGGGGGGGGGGGGGGGGGGGGGGGGGGGGGGGGGGGGGGGGGGGGGGGGGGGGGGGGGGGGGGGGGGGGGGGGGGGGGGGGGGGGGGGGGGGGGGGGGGGGGGGGGGGGGGGGGGGGGGGGGGGGGGGGGGGGGGGGGGGGGGGGGGGGGGGGGGGGGGGGGGGGGGGGGGGGGGGGGGGGGGGGGGGGGGGGGGGGGGGGGGGGGGGGGGGGGGGGGGGGGGGGGGGGGGGGGGGGGGGGGGGGGGGGGGGGGGGGGGGGGGGGGGGGGGGGGGGGGGGGGGGGGGGGGGGGGGGGGGGGGGGGGGGGGGGGGGGGGGGGGGGGGGGGGGGGGGGGGGGGGGGGGGGGGGGGGGGGGGGGGGGGGGGGGGGGGGGGGGGGGGGGGGGGGGGGGGGGGGGGGGGGGGGGGGGGGGGGGGGGGGGGGGGGGGGGGGGGGGGGGGGGGGGGGGGGGGGGGGGGGGGGGGGGGGGGGGGGGGGGGGGGGGGGGGGGGGGGGGGGGGGGGGGGGGGGGGGGGGGGGGGGGGGGGGGGGGGGGGGGGGGGGGGGGGGGGGGGGGGGGGGGGGGGGGGGGGGGGGGGGGGGGGGGGGGGGGGGGGGGGGGGGGGGGGGGGGGGGGGGGGGGGGGGGGGGGGGGGGGGGGGGGGGGGGGGGGGGGGGGGGGGGGGGGGGGGGGGGGGGGGGGGGGGGGGGGGGGGGGGGGGGGGGGGGGGGGGGGGGGGGGGGGGGGGGGGGGGGGGGGGGGGGGGGGGGGGGGGGGGGGGGGGGGGGGGGGGGGGGGGGGGGGGGGGGGGGGGGGGGGGGGGGGGGGGGGGGGGGGGGGGGGGGGGGGGGGGGGGGGGGGGGGGGGGGGGGGGGGGGGGGGGGGGGGGGGGGGGGGGGGGGGGGGGGGGGGGGGGGGGGGGGGGGGGGGGGGGGGGGGGGGGGGGGGGGGGGGGGGGGGGGGGGGGGGGGGGGGGGGGGGGGGGGGGGGGGGGGGGGGGGGGGGGGGGGGGGGGGGGGGGGGGGGGGGGGGGGGGGGGGGGGGGGGGGGGGGGGGGGGGGGGGGGGGGGGGGGGGGGGGGGGGGGGGGGGGGGGGGGGGGGGGGGGGGGGGGGGGGGGGGGGGGGGGGGGGGGGGGGGGGGGGGGGGGGGGGGGGGGGGGGGGGGGGGGGGGGGGGGGGGGGGGGGGGGGGGGGGGGGGGGGGGGGGGGGGGGGGGGGGGGGGGGGGGGGGGGGGGGGGGGGGGGGGGGGGGGGGGGGGGGGGGGGGGGGGGGGGGGGGGGGGGGGGGGGGGGGGGGGGGGGGGGGGGGGGGGGGGGGGGGGGGGGGGGGGGGGGGGGGGGGGGGGGGGGGGGGGGGGGGGGGGGGGGGGGGGGGGGGGGGGGGGGGGGGGGGGGGGGGGGGGGGGGGGGGGGGGGGGGGGGGGGGGGGGGGGGGGGGGGGGGGGGGGGGGGGGGGGGGGGGGGGGGGGGGGGGGGGGGGGGGGGGGGGGGGGGGGGGGGGGGGGGGGGGGGGGGGGGGGGGGGGGGGGGGGGGGGGGGGGGGGGGGGGGGGGGGGGGGGGGGGGGGGGGGGGGGGGGGGGGGGGGGGGGGGGGGGGGGGGGGGGGGGGGGGGGGGGGGGGGGGGGGGGGGGGGGGGGGGGGGGGGGGGGGGGGGGGGGGGGGGGGGGGGGGGGGGGGGGGGGGGGGGGGGGGGGGGGGGGGGGGGGGGGGGGGGGGGGGGGGGGGGGGGGGGGGGGGGGGGGGGGGGGGGGGGGGGGGGGGGGGGGGGGGGGGGGGGGGGGGGGGGGGGGGGGGGGGGGGGGGGGGGGGGGGGGGGGGGGGGGGGGGGGGGGGGGGGGGGGGGGGGGGGGGGGGGGGGGGGGGGGGGGGGGGGGGGGGGGGGGGGGGGGGGGGGGGGGGGGGGGGGGGGGGGGGGGGGGGGGGGGGGGGGGGGGGGGGGGGGGGGGGGGGGGGGGGGGGGGGGGGGGGGTTCTTTCACAGGTTTAAATTTTGGGTCGACTCGTAGACGGTGCTCAGCCAGCCCCCTGGGAACTCCAGGCATGTCAGCAGGCTTCCATGCGAAGATGTCCCAGTTCTCACGGAGGAACTGGATGAGCGCTTCTTCCTATTTGGAGTCGAGCGTCGTTGAGATGTGAGTCGGAGCAGCATTTGGATCGGTCGGGTGAATGTGAACTGCCTTCGTTTCACCGGACGACTGAAAAGCTGATTCTGAAGCAGGCTTCTTAGCTCGTAGCAACTCACTCGGATCTGCAGTCTTCTGATACTCTTGCAGCTCGACCACTGCCATCTGAGCGTCAGCAATCTTTGAGCCTTTCTGAAAACACTCTTCTGCTTTCTTCCGATTGCCTGTAACAGTGATCACACCTTTGGGACCAGGCATCTTCAATTTGAGATACACATAACATGGTCGAGCCATGAAGCGTGCATAAGCTGGCCTGCCCAAAATAGCGTGATAAGCACTTTGGAAATCCACAACTTCGAATGTCAACTTTTCCTTGCGGTAATTCTTGGAATCACCGAAAACCACATCAAGAGCAATTTGGCCGAGTGACTCGGCTTTCTTCCCAGGAATGACTCCATGGAAACTCATGTTACTGGTACTGAGCCTGGACATCGGAATGCCCATCCCTTTCAATGTTTCTGCATACAGTATGTTCAAACCGATGCCTCCATCCATCAGGACTTTGGTCAGTCGAGTGCCTTCGACAACTGGGTCGACCACCAGAGCTTGCCTCCCAGGGGTGGCAATGTGCGTAGGGTGATCAGACTGGTCGAATGTGATGGCAGTCTGGGACCACTTCAGATAATTGGGTGT
>JAAAWM010009945.1:0-31240 GCA_036873465.1 Thinopyrum obtusiflorum
GGGGTGATTCTCGCCAGTGGTTGTGCACTCAATATTGGTGCATGGCACGTGGACCCGGATTCTGGTTGTCCCACATGTGGGCGAAAGGAAGTTTGAATGATTTGTGGCATTGCTATCAAGCTTCCGGGATATGTTTATATGTACACATAATTTTCCAGCATAATGAAATTGTGTTGTAATGCTATGAAGCTTTCAACTTTGGTTTCATGTGTCCTCTTGCCTCCAAAGTTGTCTCGTTACAACATTCCATCAAATACAAAGGAAACTAACATGCATGATAATGCATCTCAATGATTCGTAGATCAGCGTCAATATTTACATCACAACTGAATACGAAGTTGTGAGAATGGGTACAAATAAAGAAAAATAAAAAATTGAAGGATGATGTCCGCAGGCATGGTTCCATTTCCTGGCGTTCATTTGTTGGCAGCTAGTTTCACGCAGCTCTATGGAACTGAAGAAGACATGTTAGCCAAGAAAGGATTCTATGGTGGACATGGACCATCCGATCATTTTGTGCAGGTCCACTAAAATAGAGCTGAGCATCCCTATTTGCAAAGATATTGCACAAGTGTGATTACATTAATAGTAGCACCAGTAGTAGTTGATGAAACATACACACACAAGTAGAAGCCGGTCACCTTTGCAATCTCTCATAAAACTAACCACTTGTTGGAGAAGATTAGGTTCGGAGTTGGAGGAGGAGGATAGCAAAACCAATCTCCCTTTGTGCAGTCGCACTGAAATGTAGAGATGTTGTCCATGTGACATTTTAGTAGAACTACACAAGACACTCTTAAGAAAAAAGTGATTTGTGCAGTTCACCAAAAGGTCGCAATACCAACGAGGTGAATTGGATAGCCCTGTTTGCAAAAAAGAGGTAGAAAGGAAACAATTACTGGCCAATAATAGTTGATGACACATACACCGACAAAAAAGAAGCTCATTCCTTGTCCTAAGGGAAGATAGGAGCATGGGGGGGGGGGGGGGGGGGGGGGGGGGGGGGGGGGGGGGGGGGGGGGGGGGGGGGGGGGGGGGGGGGGGGGGGGGGGGGGGGGGGGGGGGGGGGGGGGGGGGGGGGGGGGGGGGGGGGGGGGGGGGGGGGGGGGGGGGGGGGGGGGGGGGGGGGGGGGGGGGGGGGGGGGGGGGGGGGGGGGGGGGGGGGGGGGGGGGGGGGGGGGGGGGGGGGGGGGGGGGGGGGGGGGGGGGGGGGGGGGGGGGGGGGGGGGGGGGGGGGGGGGGGGGGGGGGGGGGGGGGGGGGGGGGGGGGGGGGGGGGGGGGGGGGGGGGGGGGGGGGGGGGGGGGGGGGGGGGGGGGGGGGGGGGGGGGGGGGGGGGGGGGGGGGGGGGGGGGGGGGGGGGGGGGGGGGGGGGGGGGGGGGGGGGGGGGGGGGGGGGGGGGGGGGGGGGGGGGGGGGGGGGGGGGGGGGGGGGGGGGGGGGGGGGGGGGGGGGGGGGGGGGGGGGGGGGGGGGGGGGGGGGGGGGGGGGGGGGGGGGGGGGGGGGGGGGGGGGGGGGGGGGGGGGGGGGGGGGGGGGGGGGGGGGGGGGGGGGGGGGGGGGGGGGGGGGGGGGGGGGGGGGGGGGGGGGGGGGGGGGGGGGGGGGGGGGGGGGGGGGGGGGGGGGGGGGGGGGGGGGGGGGGGGGGGGGGGGGGGGGGGGGGGGGGGGGGGGGGGGGGGGGGGGGGGGGGGGGGGGGGGGGGGGGGGGGGGGGGGGGGGGGGGGGGGGGGGGGGGGGGGGGGGGGGGGGGGGGGGGGGGGGGGGGGGGGGGGGGGGGGGGGGGGGGGGGGGGGGGGGGGGGGGGGGGGGGGGGGGGGGGGGGGGGGGGGGGGGGGGGGGGGGGGGGGGGGGGGGGGGGGGGGGGGGGGGGGGGGGGGGGGGGGGGGGGGGGGGGGGGGGGGGGGGGGGGGGGGGGGGGGGGGGGGGGGGGGGGGGGGGGGGGGGGGGGGGGGGGGGGGGGGGGGGGGGGGGGGGGGGGGGGGGGGGGGGGGGGGGGGGGGGGGGGGGGGGGGGGGGGGGGGGGGGGGGGGGGGGGGGGGGGGGGGGGGGGGGGGGGGGGGGGGGGGGGGGGGGGGGGGGGGGGGGGGGGGGGGGGGGGGGGGGGGGGGGGGGGGGGGGGGGGGGGGGGGGGGGGGGGGGGGGGGGGGGGGGGGGGGGGGGGGGGGGGGGGGGGGGGGGGGGGGGGAGAAGGAGAGAGACCTAGCTATGTATTGGGGGAGATCGATCAGCATCCATGCATGCATATGTGTAGGAGAGGAATAAGGTTGGGAGAGAGACAGAGCTAGAGTGTCAGAGGGTTGGTGGTGGAGTTGCTTCTCACAAATGATGGGAGAGGACTGCTAGACAAACGAAGGGTACGACTGCAATATCAATAAGAGAGGGGATGCCTGCCTGTCTGTGCACGTGCGTGTGAGAGACGGGTCGAGAGGCATGCATGGATGATGAGAGGGGACGATATGGTTGTGGTAAGCAGATGTAACTACATAGGAAGATCAATTGTCATGTGACGGAGAAAGGGGGAGACATAACTTATGAGGTACGTCGATCGGTGCGTGGGGAAAAGAGTTATAGTCGACCTACCTATATGTAGGGAGATCGGTCGGTATACATGCATGTGTGTGCTATAAGCAAATAAGGTCCGGGGAGAACGGATAGAGAGAGAGGGATGCGTCTAGGAGGTGGTGCGAGAGGCTTACTATATCGAGGGGGAAGGAGTGTGCGAGTCTGAGATCAATGAAAAGAGGGGCGGGAGCGTGCACGTGCGTGGAACCGTATTAGACAGAGGGGGCATGGACGGTTAGAAGAGAAGAGGAGAAGCCTGTGTTTGTGGTACGTACACCTGGCTAGAGAGGTATCTCGATCGGTGTGTGCCGGAAAGAAGGAGTTGGGGGCCTACACACACAGTGGGTGAATGACGACCTAAAGAGAAATAACGAATGTGTGCGATGGAGCTAGAGAATGCTGAGGGAGGGTGAGAGGGAGGAGGGCGTGTGCATGCACGAGAGAAAGTTAGTGGTAGCTACAAAGATAAGAGGATTATGTGGGTATTAAAGACAAACAGAGATCATAATTCTTTACTAGCAAGAAGCCCGTGCATTGCACGGAACATCAAGATGCATTTTTTAATTGGTGGTCGGACTTAGCGGAGGCATGGGGATGGACGACGCTAGCAGTGGCCACCATGCCAGATTGTTCCAGAGGCTTCCTTTTTTAATTACTCAACAATGGGGGGGGGGGGGGGGGGGGGGGGGGGGGGGGGGGGGGGGGGGGGGGGGGGGGGGGGGGGGTACGTTTTGGGAAAAGAACTAGGGAAGATCCACATGTAGCAACGTGGGAAGATGGGAGTGGAGCAAGGCCGGAGGAAGCTGTACCTGAGGGTCGTCGGGATGTAACTAGGAGGGCCTGGCGGCAGGGATCTACCCATACGGCGGCGGCGAGCAAGTGGCGAAGGCCCTACCGCACCGGAGCTTGGTCAGAGAGAACGGCGGGTACCGTAGATCAGGATGTGCTGCCTCAACGCCGTCGAACGGAGAAACGATGCACATCCTCCCTTTTCGCCGGCGAACGGGATGTGCCCAGATCAGTGACCAACGGTGAGAGAGAGAGAGGCCACCGCCGCCTTGTGTGAGATAGTGTGATGAGAGACAAACCCCGGCAGGTAGGCTCCATTGTATATAGTGGAGCAGATTTCTTTTTTCCCGATGACAATCGTTTTATATTCTGTACGTGCCATTGAGGAATATAACTTTATTTAATACTAACACGTCAAGTCGAACTTTGTTCCGTGTACGCGTGGTACACGACCCTCCTTCGAGTAAACAACCACTACATGCATTAAATTATCACGTGGGCTGTCTTTTCGTACAGAAATGAACTCCACCGTGTACCGGCACGGGTGTGGCCGGGAACGAGACATGAGTACGTGCATCGTGCGTGCACCTCTTCTTTACGTGCACGTATGTATGTGGGTGGGTGTGAGAGGATGGTTTGTGCGAAACAGAGGCAATGTGTCGATGATATCTCAAACAAAAAATGTAACATATGCAATGTGTGTGAAACAGAGTCATGGATATATCATATACAGAGGGAGCGATCCACGAGAAGAGAGTGGAGGAATCATCGGCGTGAGATGTCGATAGAATTGAAAACAGGGATGAAGTGTGTGGGTGCACGATCGATAAAGAGTGCCATCGAATTTGTGTTTGCCCACATCAAAGATACAGGGTGGCTAGCCTACTGGAATTTGAGAGGGCAGAGGTGCAGTTTGTCTCTGTGGCATGGATACCTCCCTATAGCTTTCGACTATCGGTGTGGGGGGGGGGGGGGGGGGGGGGGGGGGGGGGGGGGGGGGGGGGGGGGGGGGGGGGGGGGGGGGGAAGGAGAGAGACCTAGCTATGTATTGAGGGAGATCGATCGGCATCCATGCATATGTGTAGCAGAGGAATATGGTTGGGAGAGAGACAAAGGTAGAGTGTCGGAGGGTTGGTGGTGGAGTTGCTTCTCACAAATGGTGGGAGAGGCATGCTAGACAAACAGAGGGTACGAGTGCAATATCAATAAGAGAGGGGATGTCTGCCTGTCTATGCACGTGCGTGTGATAGACGGGTCGGGAGGTATGCAAGGATGATGAGGGGGGAGATATGGTTGTGGTAAGCAGACGTAACTACATAGGAAGATCATTCGTCATGTGTTAGAGAAAGGGAGAGACATAACTAGTGATGTACGTTGATCGGTGCATGGGGAAAAAGACTTATAGTCGACCTAGCTATATGTAGGGAGATCGGTAGGTATACATGCATGCATATGTTAGAAGCAAATAAGGCCCAGAGAGACGGACAGGGGGAGAGGGATGCGGCTAGGAGGTGGTGTGAGAGGCCTACTATATCGAGGGGGGAGGAGTGTGCGAGTATGAGATCGATGAAAAGAGGAGCAGGAGTGTGCACCTGCGTGGAACCGTATTGGACATAGGGGGGCATGGACGATGAGAAGAGAAGAGGGAAAATGTGTGTTTGTGGTAGGCACACTTGGGGGGGGGGGGGGGGGGGGGGGGG
Source organism: Thinopyrum obtusiflorum (assembly GCA_036873465.1). Taxonomy (NCBI): domain Eukaryota; kingdom Viridiplantae; phylum Streptophyta; class Magnoliopsida; order Poales; family Poaceae; genus Thinopyrum; species Thinopyrum obtusiflorum. The sequence goes on from JAAAWM010009945.1 coordinate 5,053, forward strand.
GGGGGGGGGGGGGGGGGGGGGGGGGGGGGGGGGGGGGGGGGGGGGGGGGGGGGGGGGGGGGGGGGGGGGGGGGGGGGGGGGGGGGGGGGGGGGGGGGGGGGGGGGGGGGGGGGGGGGGGGGGGGGGGGGGGGGGGGGGGGGGGGGGGGGGGGGGGGGGGGGGGGGGGGGGGGGGGGGGGGGGGGGGGGGGGGGGGGGGGGGGGGGGGGGGGGGGGGGGGGGGGGGGGGGGGGGGGGGGGGGGGGGGGGGGGGGGGGGGGGGGGGGGGGGGGGGGGGGGGGGGGGGGGGGGGGGGGGGGGGGGGGGGGGGGGGGGGGGGGGGGGGGGGGGGGGGGGGGGGGGGGGGGGGGGGGGGGGGGGGGGGGGGGGGGGGGGGGGGGGGGGGGGGGGGGGGGGGGGGGGGGGGGGGGGGGGGGGGGGGGGGGGGGGGGGGGGGGGGGGGGGGGGGGGGGGGGGGGGGGGGGGGGGGGGGGGGGGGGGGGGGGGGGGGGGGGGGGGGGGGGGGGGGGGGGGGGGGGGGGGGGGGGGGGGGGGGGGGGGGGGGGGGGGGGGGGGGGGGGGGGGGGGGGGGGGGGGGGGGGGGGGGGGGGGGGGGGGGGGGGGGGGGGGGGGGGGGGGGGGGGGGGGGGGGGGGGGGGGGGGGGGGGGGGGGGGGGGGGGGGGGGGGGGGGGGGGGGGGGGGGGGGGGGGGGGGGGGGGGGGGGGGGGGGGGGGGGGGGGGGGGGGGGGGGGGGGGGGGGGGGGGGGGGGGGGGGGGGGGGGGGGGGGGGGGGGGGGGGGGGGGGGGGGGGGGGGGGGGGGGGGGGGGGGGGGGGGGGGGGGGGGGGGGGGGGGGGGGGGGGGGGGGGGGGGGGGGGGGGGGGGGGGGGGGGGGGGGGGGGGGGGGGGGGGGGGGGGGGGGGGGGGGGGGGGGGGGGGGGGGGGGGGGGGGGGGGGGGGGGGGGGGGGGGGGGGGGGGGGGGGGGGGGGGGGGGGGGGGGGGGGGGGGGGGGGGGGGGGGGGGGGGGGGGGGGGGGGGGGGGGGGGGGGGGGGGGGGGGGGGGGGGGGGGGGGGGGGGGGGGGGGGGGGGGGGGGGGGGGGGGGGGGGGGGGGGGGGGGGGGGGGGGGGGGGGGGGGGGGGGGGGGGGGGGGGGGGGGGGGGGGGGGGGGGGGGGGGGGGGGGGGGGGGGGGGGGGGGGGGGGGGGGGGGGGGGGGGGGGGGGGGGGGGGGGGGGGGGGGGGGGGGGGGGGGGGGGGGGGGGGGGGGGGGGGGGGGGGGGGGGGGGGGGGGGGGGGGGGGGGGGGGGCCCAGGCTGCCATAACCTCTCTGCTCCAGCCGCGAAACCCCACCCTCCTCTGTTCGCTACCCCACTGCTGCCCAGCCGGAGCCTCTTCCCCGACGACGTCGTCCCGCCGGTTCAGCCACCCCGTCCTCCACCTCCAAGGAGCTGCTCCGATGATCGCCTCATCTATCACGGCTGATCCATCCCCACAGCGCCGCCTTAACTTGCTCCACCGAAACCGCAGCATCCTCACCGACTCCTCGGATGAAGCCAAGGCCTACTCGGTGCCACCAAAGAGGTTGTACACTCATCGCATCGCACCTTCTGCTTAACTCGACCTCCCGGCGCTGACAGTGCTCTATCCCGCATCCCCATGGTGCGGCTACCTTGAAGCCGGCGCCGCGGGCGACATCTCCACGGTGGCTCTCACCCAGTGTGAGGCCCCTTCGGCGGCGGTGTCCATACCAGCCAGATCTGCTGCTGCTCCTCCGGCTCTCGCTCGCTAGCTCGCGCTGTTGCTGCTGCTCCGGCTTTCGCTCTCTCTCGCTACTGCTGCTGTTGCTCCGTCTCTCGCTTGGGCGCGCTGCTGCTCTACTCTCCCCCTCGCTCTTGCTCTCGCTCGTGCTGCTGACGCTGGTACATGGGCTGCTGCAGCTACACGAGTTGCTGCTTTGGCTCTAGTTCGCGCTGCTCCTCCAAGCGCTGCTACTCTGGCTGCTATCTGCTACTGTGCTCCCCGTCGATCACCTGCTGATTTAGATCACTGTTTCTCTACTACTAGTGCTCGAGCGGCCTAAACTACATGTGAAGTGCCTCTCTGCTACCAGTGTGTTCAGTTTTGACAGTAACATTCAGATTCCACAGTAAATTTCAGTTGCGACAGTTAAGTTCAGAGTCAACAGTTTTTACCTCATCTGTTGTAGTCAGGTGGGGGGGGGGGGGGGGGGGGGGGGGGGGGGGGGGGGGGGGGGGGGGGGGGGGGGGGGGGGGGGGGGGGGGGGGGGGGGGGGGGGGGGGGGGGGGGGGGGGGGGGGGGGGGGGGGGGGGGGGGGGGGGGGGGGGGGGGGGGGGGGGGGGGGGGGGGGGGGGGGGGGGGGGGGGGGGGGGGGGGGGGGGGGGGGGGGGGGGGGGGGGGGGGGGGGGGGGGGGGGGGGGGGGGGGGGGGGGGGGGGGGGGGGGGGGGGGGGGGGGGGGGGGGGGGGGGGGGGGGGGGGGGGGGGGGGGGGGGGGGGGGGGGGGGGGGGGGGGGGGGGGGGGGGGGGGGGGGGGGGGGGGGGGGGGGGGGGGGGGGGGGGGGGGGGGGGGGGGGGGGGGGGGGGGGGGGGGGGGGGGGGGGGGGGGGGGGGGGGGGGGGGGGGGGGGGGGGGGGGGGGGGGGGGGGGGGGGGGGGGGGGGGGGGGGGGGGGGGGGGGGGGGGGGGGGGGGGGGGGCGCTCATTGCATCGCAGTAATAATGACTAATGAGCGGTCAAATCACAGAGCCCCACCTTTCCCGCAGTACTAGTAAAAGTTGCTCGGGTGAAGCAACCATCATCTCACTCTTCGTTGAATGTGCTCGTACTCCAATATTCCAAGAGTAAGTTGCTCGGATGAAGCAACCATAAGACTAGCCACAGTGGGGAGTAACTTAGACTAGTAACATATGTTACTACCTCTACAGTGGGGAGTATAACATATATGTGCTGTCATGCAACACTTCATTTATTATGTTGTAGACTCATCTTGCCTTGATATGTGTGATGTTACTCGTAGTACTAGTAACTAGCTATGTTACCACATGACTCTCTTTCTTCATTAATTACTTGCCACATCATCTATTTTGCCTAGATATGTGTGATGTTACCACCTATGTTACTCCCACTGGGAGTAGTCTAAGTACACGGTGCCAATGGTTGGTGAGATTTGTTGATTGAGCCCTGTATAAGGGCTTTTTTCATTCAAAGGATTCTCAACGGAATTTTGGAGGATTCTAATCCTTAGGAATTTTTCCTATGTGCATTGTTTGATTCGTAGGATTGTAAACCGGAAAGAGGGGGGGATGAGAAGCGGGCGACATTTTGTGAGAGAGGAAGGACAACCGTACAGTGCGGTGGTTTTTTAGAGCTCAAGGACAAACGACGCAGGAAATTCGGATTCCCCTACAATCTTGGTCATTTACTATCACACACGCTTCATTTCCGTCGCCTCTGGAAACTGTGTGCGCTCACCCGACCGGGGTTCTGTTGTGGTTGGCCGGAACCCCAGGCACGCAGATCGCGCGTGTGCACCGTAGGATGCACCGCGATCGAACGGCAATCCACGTCCTTCTCATCACACCCGTGTAGCTGTAGCTGGGTTTTTGATGTACTCCCTCCATATTTATTTACTCTGCATATTAGCTTTGGTCAAAGTCAAACTTTGTAAACTTTGACAAAGTTTTTATAGAAAAAAATATTAACATATACAATAACAAATGAATACCATTATATTCATTATTGAATATAATTTCCCATCATATAGATATGCTATTGTAAATGTTCATATATTTTTCTATAAACTAGGTCAAACTTTATAAAGTTTGACTTCAGTCAAATCTAATATCCAGAGTAAATAAAAACGAAGGGAGTATCTGGGCTAATAAATGTCTAGAGAATGCACGGAAAAGTGCCAAATTTGAGCAAGGTGCTTCCTCCGTCGAGGTGCATAAGTCACCTTACGAGAAACTGGACCCACTCACGGCACGCCTGTCGCGTTTGGTCCGCCGGTCAAAGTGCTTCCTATTGTCATGTCACTATTCTTTTTAGATTTATAACATGTGGGACCGAGTGTGAGCGAACCGACCTCAATCGACGGCAAAATCACCTGCCGGACTCACTTTGAGAGAGACGAGGAGCAAGAAGCGATACGGGCTGGTTGTGTCATGCAACAAAATGGATGGTCTCATGTTTAAAACTTGTTGTACTATAGTAGAGGTAGATGTAGTGTAGACGTAGATGCAGATGTACATGTACATGTAGAGATGTAGAGATAAGTGGGACTCACCAACGGTCACCAACGTAGGCCGAGTATGTGCACGAATCACCCGCAAAAAAAGGAGTATGTGCACGAAGAGAAGAATTGCATGCAGGGGGGGGGGGGGGGGGGGGGGGGGGGGGGGGGGGGGGGGGGGGGGGGGGGGGGGGGGGGGGGGGGGGGGGGGGGGGGGGGGGGGGGGGGGGGGGGGGGGGGGGGGGGGGGGGGGGGGGGGGGGGGGGGGGGGGGGGGGGGGGGGGGGGGGGGGGGGGGGGGGGGGGGGGGGGGGGGGGGGGGGGGGGGGGGGGGGGGGGGGGGGGGGGGGGGGGGGGGGGGGGGGGGGGGGGGGGGGGGGGGGGGGGGGGGGGGGGGGGGGGGGGGGGGGGGGGGGGGGGGGGGGGGGGGGGGGGGGGGGGGGGGGGGGGGGGGGGGGGGGGGGGGGGGGGGGGGGGGGGGGGGGGGGGGGGGGGGGGGGGGGGGGGGGGGGGGGGGGGGGGGGGGGGGGGGGGGGGGGGGGGGGGGGGGGGGGGGGGGGGGGGGGGGGGGGGGGGGGGGGGGGGGGGGGGGGGGGGGGGGGGGGGGGGGGGGGGGGGGGGGGGGGGGGGGGGGGGGGGGGGGGGGGGGGGGGGGGGGGGGGGGGGGGGGGGGGGGGGGGGGGGGGGGGGGGGGGGGGGGGGGGGGGGGGGGGGGGGGGGGGGGGGGGGGGGGGGGGGGGGGGGGGGGGGGGGGGGGGGGGGGGGGGGGGGGGGGGGGGGGGGGGGGGGGGGGGGGGGGGGGGGGGGGGGGGGGGGGGGGGGGGGGGGGGGGGGGGGGGGGGGGGGGGGGGGGGGGGGGGGGGGGGGGGGGGGGGGGGGGGGGGGGGGGGGGGGGGGGGGGGGGGGGGGGGGGGGGGGGGGGGGGGGGGGGGGGGGGGGGGGGGGGGGGGGGGGGGGGGGGGGGGGGGGGGGGGGGGGGGGGGGGGGGGGGGGGGGGGGGGGGGGGGGGGGGGGGGGGGGGGGGGGGGGGGGGGGGGGGGGGGGGGGGGGGGGGGGGGGGGTATTACTAAAATAACACCATATGATACACATCAACCAACTATAATGTCACCTAGATACTCCAATGTCACTCCGAGTATCCGTGAGTTGATTATACGATATGCATCGAACAATTTCAGATTCATAATACTCAATCCAACACAAAGAACCTCAAAGAGTGCCCCAAGATTTCTACCGGAGAAACAAAGACGAAAATGTGCATCAACCCCTATGCATAGATTACCCCAATGTCACCTCGGGAATCCGTGAGTTGAGTGCCAAAACATATATCAAGTGAATCAATATAATACCCCATTGTCACCATGGGTATTCATATGCAAGACATATATCAAGTGCTCTCAAATCCATAAAAGTATTCAATCCCATAATATGAAATCTCAAAGGGAAAACTCAATTCATCAGGACAAGATAGAGAGGGGAAAACACCATATGATCCAACTATATTAACAAAGCCCGTGATACATCAAGATTGTTACATCTCAAGAACACGAGAGAGAGAGATTAAACACATAGCTACTGGTACAAACCCTCAGCCCCGAGGGTGGACTACTCCCTCCTCATCATGGTGGCCACCGGGATGATGAAGATGGCCACCGGTGGTGATCTCCCCCTTCGGCGGAGTGCCGGAACGGGGTCTAGATTGGTTTTTCATGGCTACAGAGGCTTGTGGCGGCGGAACTTCTGATCTAGGGTTACTTCTGGGGGTTCCTATATTTATAGGAATTTTTGGCGTTGGTTTCACGCTAAGATGGGCCTCGAGGTGAGCACAACCCACCGGGGCGCGCCCGGGCTCCCTGGCGCACCCCGGTGTCTTGTGCCCTACTCCTTCACCTTCTGGTCCTTCCACAAAGCTTCGGGGGTCTCTTTTGTTCCAAAAAATCGTCAAAAAGTTTCAGCTCATTTGGAGAACTTTCATTTCTGCACAAAAAACAACATTTCTGCACAAAAAACAACACCATGGTAGTTCTGCTGAAAACAGCGTCAGTCCGGGTTAGTTCCATGCAAATCATACCAAAACCATATAAAATTATTGTAAACATGGCATGAATACTTCATAAATTATAGATACGTTGGAGACGTATCACTCATCAAAACAGCCTGAGAAATATATTTTTAGTGGTATATATGTATATCAATCCAAGAGTGTTTTCTTTCAAGTTTGTGAACAAGTACTAGTACTATTCTACTTTGGATCCGTTGCAATGCTCGGGCACATTGCTAGTTGTACTAGCAGTTGGAGTATGGGAGCACCTGATATTTCCCCGTCCAGACTGATCCCAAGCTGGCTTCTCACCTTCCTGGCCACCAAAAACCCCTCCCTCCCTCCTGCGCGCGCTTCCTGCCCAGCGCCAGCTGAGCCCGCCGCTCCACATTGATGGCAAGTCAGGGCGACGCGACCTCTCACTACTTCCCCTGTTGAAGCGTCGCGCCGGCCGAGGGCGCCGCCCGCTGCACGCCCGACATTTTAGACTACTCACAGTGGAGAGTAACTTTAGAGCAAGTATAATAAGGTGACATAAGCAGGCTATAAGGATTTAAATACAGTACTATTTGTGCTAAGTTGAAGGAGAGAGAAGAGAAGCGGGCTGTAAACTTGTAGCCGGTTGTAGCACGAGCTCCAACATACTTTGTGAGACAAAAGGTGGGGCCATGTATATGATATAGTATACTAAAGGGACTAACTATTGTACTAGTAGCAGGCTATTTGGTTGGCTCTAGATGATGTGTCGACTTCATATAGCCGGTTGTTGGCTATACTATTAACCATGCTCTAAGTGTGGTGTGAGTGGGACTAAAGTTTAGTCCCATACTGCTAGGTGAGTGTGGGGGGGGGGGGGGGGGGGGGGGGGGGGGGGGGGGGGGGGTTTGCATGAGCATGATAATAGGAAACCTACACGCGCGCTCTTCGGGAATGAGCATGTCCAAGGACAAAAGTTATGCACGTGGTCTATATTTTTGTTGGTCAGAAAATTTATTAAGTCATTAGTTAATAATTAACGAACACCTTAATTACTCAGTCGTTTCTGATTCTTTTGGATAGTGGGGCTATTACTGACTTGGACGTGGGGTTTGGGCCAAAGGCCTACTACTGTATTATACTTGCTCTTACTCGCATGACCGACCTGACAGGTTCTACCCTAGCCGCCGCTGTATCATATGGTTTTGCACCATTCCAGATCATAGCACCGCCACCCAAGTCTTCTCCATCCCCCCTTCTGGCATGTACCGCGAGAAGGGACAGCAGTTCTCTGGAACCCCGCCTTCCTCAACGACAACCTTCTTCCCCGACCTCGGTAACCTCGTCATCAATGACATGAGTGACAACATCAACCACATCGGTTCTGCTCCCGCTGCACAGTATGTGATTCTGTCCTCCTGGTTTAGTCTACATCATTACTTTGATCTTTGGAATTGTCTTCATGATCTATTTACTGTTGATACGGATTAAATCTCATAGTAAATTGCTCATATATTCAACAATCCAATCCAAAAACCTGATTATAGGCAATTTACTCTGTGTGGTTTTGCTGCGCTTTTGAAGCCGCCTACCTTTAAGGGGGTGCAATATAAAAGGTGGCGCACGAGAGCAGCATACTGGTTTCAGATCATGTACTGCTATGACGCCACTAAGGGCAAGCCTGAGGGCGATCTTAATCCTGCACAGCAGGAAGCTTTTGAGAACATGGATACCCTCTTCAAAGCCGCCCTTCTGAGTGTTCTTGACGATTCCATTGTGGATTCATATATGTCATTTGACAGCGGCAAAGATATGTGGGCTGAGCTCAAGGCCACGTTTGGGGCCTCAGGCGCTGGCAGCGAGTTGTACGTCATGGAGCAATTCTGTGACTACAAGATGACTGATGAGCGCTCTGTTGTTCAGCAGGCTCATGAGACACAGTCACTCGCTGAGGAACTTGAGTACTTTAAGTGTGTGTTGCCGGACAAATTTGTTGCTGGGACCATGATGTCTACTACGCAACCTTCTTCTTGTAGACTTGTGTTGGGCCTCCAAGCGCAGAGTTTTGTAGGACAGTAGCAAATTTCCCTCAAGGGGGGGGGGGGGGGGGGGGGGGGGGGGGGGGGGGGGGGGGGGGGGGGGGGGGGGGGGGGGGGGGGGGGGGGGGGGGGGGGGGGGGGGGGGGGGGGGGGGGGGGGGGGGGGGGGGGGGGGGGGGGGGGGGGGGGGGGGGGGGGGGGGGGGGGGGGGGGGGGGGGGGGGGGGGGGGGGGGGGGGGGGGGGGGGGGGGGGGGGGGGGGGGGGGGGGGGGGGGGGGGGGGGGGGGGGGGGGGGGGGGGGGGGGGGGGGGGGGGGGGGGGGGGGGGGGGGGGGGGGGGGGGGGGGGGGGGGGGGGGGGGGGGGGGGGGGGGGGGGGGGGGGGGGGGGGGGGGGGGGGGGGGGGGGGGGGGGGGGGGGGGGGGGGGGGGGGGGGGGGGGGGGGGGGGGGGGGGGGGGGGGGGGGGGGGGGGGGGGGGGGGGGGGGGGGGGGGGGGGGGGGGGGGGGGGGGGGGGGGGGGGGGGGGGGGGGGGGGGGGGGGGGGGGGGGGGGGGGGGGGGGGGGGGGGGGGGGGGGGGGGGGGGGGGGGGGGGGGGGGGGGGGGGGGGGGGGGGGGGGGGGGGGGGGGGGGGGGGGGGGGGGGGGGGGGGGGGGGGGGGGGGGGGGGGGGGGGGGGGGGGGGGGGGGGGGGGGGGGGGGGGGGGGGGGGGGGGGGGGGGGGGGGGGGGGGGGGGGGGGGGGGGGGGGGGGGGGGGGGGGGGGGGGGGGGGGGGGGGGGGGGGGGGGGGGGGGGGGGGGGGGGGGGGGGGGGGGGGGGGGGGGGGGGGGGGGGGGGGGGGGGGGGGGGGGAACTACTCCCTCCTCGTCATGGAGACCGCCGAGATGATGAAGATGGCCACCGATGATGGTTTCCCCCTCCGGCAGGGTGCCGGAAAGGGCTCCCGGTTGGTTTTTCATGGCTACAGAGGCTTGCGATGGCGGAACTCCCGATTTAGGTTTCTTTCTGGGGGTTTCTGGATTTATAGGAATTTTTGGCGTCGGTTTCACGTCAAGGGGATCCATGAGTCAGCGACAAGGCAGGGGGCACGCCCTAGGGGGGTGGGCGCGCCCTCCACCCTTGTCGTTGACTCGGGACTCTTCTGGCCCAACTCTTGTGCTTCGGGGGCTTCTTCTGGTCCATAAAAAATCACCGTAAGTTTTCAGCCCATTCCGAGAATTTTTATTTCTGCACAAAAAACGACATCACGGTAGTTCTGCTAAAAACAGCATCAGTCCGGGTTAGTCCTAATCAAATCATACCAAATCATATAAAACTATTGTAAACATGGCATGAATACTTCATAAATTATAGATACGTTGGAGACGTATCAGACCATCATTGCCAAGCTTCCACCTTCGTGGAACAATTTTGCTACTTCTCTGAAAAACAAGAGACATGAGTTTTCCGTTTCGAATCTCATTAGCACTCTTGATTTTGAAGAGAAGGCAAGAGCAAAAGACACACGTGCTCGAGTCACCGAGGGAGCTTCTAGTGCCCACATGGTACATGAGAAGAACTTCCAGCCCAACAAGCCCCAAAACAAGAAGAACAAATCTCAGGGGAAAGGCAAGTTTGATGCAAAGAACAAGCCGTCACATTCTACCAACTTCAAGAAGAATTCTCATAAGAAGGGGAAGGGACACAAACCTCAATTTTGGTAGCACCGCACAAAATTATATGGCTGTATCTACCTGCTGTCAGCTAACCTCATGGTGCTCCAGGTATTCCTACATTCTTAACTAGGTACAATGACCACCGCAAGATGAAATAAGCTTATTTGTACGTTGACTTGCTGATTGCAGTGCGGAACGATCCTGTCATGTGTGGAGGAGAAAACAAGCAGTGCAGCCGAAGGTGGAAATCAACTAACGACTTATGAAATTATGTATAATCTTCCTCAGGCAGGTCAGTATCCCCTTCGTCCAGATGATCGTGTTTTGTCATGCCGAGCTATTGGTATGTGCTACTGTTTTGCAACACCGTTTAAGTATAGCTATTGTTTTCCTATCTGGGGGGGGGGGGGGGCAATGAAGATGATTTCAGGGGAACTGCACAATATGGTCTGATGTTGAGTCATCTCTATTGCCTCCTGTGTTTGCTACAAATGTGTCAGCATCAATTGCAAGATGAGGCAGCTAGCTAGCTGTGGAGTTGCCAACATGCTCAAAGTGCTCAATATGGATATGTTGAACAGCAAAAAAAAGAAGTTTCAGGTTGACAAATGGGCTTCTGAACATGCTCGGTTTCTATTTACAACAACTTGTCGTCATATGCCAGTAAACTTTTTGGCACAGGATGTTGATTTTATGGATTAGACCGACCCATTTGTTTGTGACTGCCAAAAACAGTGGTTGGGTTAGATTTTTTTTATCAACTTGACAGTAGGAGAGGCTCCTACTGTTTTCTCATTGCAATAAAAAGGTGGTAGCTGTTTGTTACAAAGGATCCATGGGTCAGTGTAATCAATCTAAGCCCCAGTTCTATATATTTAGTGGGAGTGAGATGCTAGTAAAGTTAGTTAATAGTACTACTTATGGAGAGTACAATGGATCTGCGGCTTTTTTTGACTCGATGTTGCAACAGTGCAAAGTCTTCTTTGAATCTTTTGAGCCAGGAGTCAGTACTCGGACGTATCCCTTGTTCTTGCCATGCATGTTCAGTCTGGGTTTTGTCTAAACCTGATGAACAATTAACCCTCGTTCTTTTGAACAGTTTCTAATCTAGGTTTCAACTCGGCTGTGTCTGTCATATTTTGTTTGAAACAATGCAAATGGATTGCCATTTGTTTAATTAAGAGAGAAATATTGTAACAAATCCCAACCAAGGGAAATAACATCACTCTCGCCGGCTGCTTGAGCTCACTGTGCATTACAGAACCCAAGTGATTAGCGCCCCACCAGCACCCACAAACCTATTTTGAACTAGCACACCAAATGGGCTGTAAATTTTCATAGGAAACACTGCATGGCCGTGACATATTTGGATTCTGACATTTGGGACCCATGAGGAAAAAGCCTATCCAAGGTGGTGTCGACTTACTAGTCAACAAACGATTCTGCCTACTAGTCGTTGGATTGAAATCCAACATCTGTCGTGTATCTTCTATCTTTTGTCTTCTTCCTCCAGCCGCCCAAACCAAACAACCCCATCGGTTCTGCCTGCTCCCACCTCCCACGGCTGGCTACGCCTCCAGCGCCCTATCATACCCTCAAACGTTGGCCAGTCCATCCCTCTCTTCCCCCACACGTCCTGTTATTCTCCGGTGACGTCAGTCCCAACACGCGCCTGCACCCGAACCAGTCAACCCTCGTACTCCCCTCCGCCTGCGACTAGACTGGCGCATCTTTCATGGCTCCCGTTCATTCTGTCCGAGGCCTCGCCGTTGTCCTCTGCCTTGGTTCGCTCGTCTTGCGCGGTGCGTCACCATCTGGCGTTGTCAACGTGGTCAACAACCAAGAGGAATAAGGAGACCACTGTACATGGAGAGGATGACACTAGGGACCCCCAGGGTCATGGCAGTACGCAAGCAAGTGCCTCATTATTACAAGCCCAAAAAATGGTCCCTCCTAATGGTTGGACATCTGGGTCCCACGCCATTGTCAACGTAGTCAATAAACGAGAGAATTACACAACGAGCGGCTGACGCCAGGGACCTAGCAGGTCGCGCAGTTGTTATTTACTTTTTTTTTAGGAACAAGTAGTTGTTATTTACTAGTTTTAGAGATGGATCAGGGTAACAACGGGGCTGTGCGGGGGCTGTGGCCCGTCTAGCCAGGGTTTTATTTTATGTTTATCATATCATGAGCCCAGTTGTGTTTTTTTCTTGCTGAAAATGGCTAGCCCAGTTCTACTTTTTTTAAAGAAATGGGGGGGGGGGGGGGGGGGGGGGTCTCAGCCCTGCTGGGCTGCAAATCTTTCAAGACGAGAGCGATGTATTCGCTTCCCAGAAAATGAAGTAGTAAGAAATGGGATGTAAATTTATAAACACAGCAAACCGGCAATTAGTTTCAAATATCATTTTTTAAAGATTTCGACATTTCGAATTTAAATTTTTTTTTTGCGGGGAAAATTATGTTGGATTTTAAATTGATATAAATTTATTATTTTTAAATTAGTTTGAACGTGACTCAAAATTTCGGGATTAAAAACAGTTCGGACCGCACCAAAATATGCAAAATTTCGTAGAAATTTTAACCGTGGCCACAATATGGGCTGTAGTGCTAACAAAAAGAATATGGGCTCCAAAAAAATCCTTAATAATTAGCAAATGGGCTGTAAATAATTAGAAATAATGGCAGATGGGCTATATGCTGTTTTTCACAGATTTGAGGCTGACTTGTGCACCTACTATAGATTGACGCGTACGCTTTCCTAAAAAAAAGGTTGACGCGCACGCAAGGCCGTGTCAACTTAGTCAACACACGAGAGCAGTGACTATTGGATGTCCATCCAATGGCCGCCATGCTTCTTCAATCTCTGCTCTTCCTGCTCCAGTCGCTCAAACTAGCGCCGGCGGGACTGCCTGCTCCCTCCTCCCGTGGCCGGCTGTGCTGCCGCGCAGGCCGCACCGCCCCACCCTACTTCATCGCTAGCCAGGTCATTCCTCTACTCACCCACACCTCCTATTATTTTCTGGCGATGGTAGCCGAACCAGTAAACCCTCGTACTCCCCACCACGTGGGCAACAACTGCCGAGTCTTCCTCGGCTCCGGGTCATTCCCTTCCTAGGCCTCGCGGTCGTCCACCGCCCTGCTGCTCTCGGCACGGTGTGGTCAACGTGGTCAACGAACGACATCCATCGGAAGAGGACTATACGTGGAGAGGCTGACAGCTGGGTCCACGGCCGCACGCAAGGAAGTGCCTCCTTATTACATGCAAAATAATGATTCCTCCACCTGACAGCAGGGACCACCGGAAGGGCCTCTGTATTTCATGAAAAAAATGTTCCTCCCGCTGACAACTCGGACCCATCAGCTATATCTTCGCACGCAAGGAAGTGCCTCCTTATTACACACAACAAATTGAATACTCCCCCTGCTATCTGGGACCCACCATAGTTGGAGGCTGACTTGTGGGCCTACTAAGTTGACGCAGACGGAGGGCTTTGTCAACTTAGTCAATATGAACGATTCTACCTCCAGTGACTGTACGATGTCCATCCAACAGCCGTAGTGCTTCTTCAACCCCTGGTCTTCTTGCTCCAGCCACCCAAACCAGCGTCGCTCGTGTCGCCTGCTCCTGCATCCCGTGGCCGGCTCTGCTGTCGCGCAGGCCTCACAGCCCCACCCTACTCCCATCGCTAGCCTGGCCATCCCTGTACTCACCCAGACATGCTGTTATTCTCTGGCGACGGCAGCCTCACACTGCAGCCCAACCAGTAAACCCTCGTACGCCCCTCCGCGTGGGAAACAACTGCTGAGTCTTCCCCGGCTCCGGGTCATTCCCTTCCTAGGCCTCGTCGTCGTCCACCGCCTTGGTGCTCTCGGCGCGGCGTGGTCAACGTGGTCAAGGAACAACTTACATCGGAAGAGGACTATACATGGAGAGGCTGACAGCTGGGTCCACGGCCGCAGCAAGGAAGTGCCTCCTTATTACGCGCAAAATAATGATTCCTCCACCTGACAGCAAGGACCTACCGGAAGGGCCTCTGTATTTTGGCTTAGCTGTATTTTGCGAAAAAAATGTTTTCTCCCCTGACAGCCGAGACCCACCAGCTATATCTTCGGACGCAAGGAAAGTGCCTCCATATTAGGCGTGAAAAAAAATGAATCCTCCCCCTGACAGCTCGGACCCACCATCAATAGCTTTGCACGCAAGGAAGTGCCTCCTTATCCTCCCTGACAGCCGGGACCCACCTGGTCGAAGCGTACATAGCGTTGTCGCGAACGTGTACGTACATACTGGTCGATCGGTCTCTCTGCAATGATGAACCATGGCCAAGCAAGCAGCGGCACGTGTAGTAGTAGAGCCCTCGACGTAGCAGTTCAGGCAGTCCCTTCTAAACCATGTACACGTACGTACAACCACATGCCAAAAAATATGGCCACGTACGTACATACGGGCGGGTTCTCGAACGCGTACTCGCGCATACGTACGGCCAGGGCTCGTGTACATAGAGAGGCAACAGACGGCAGCAACGGCGTCCTGTTCATCGGGCAGCCAACCGGCTGGGTCGGAACAGAGAAACAGCGTCCTGTTCATCGGGAGGCAACAGACTGGGTCAGAATGTGTCCTGTTCAACGGGAGCCAACCGGCTTGGATGGAACAGCCGAAACGGGGTCTGGCGTACCGCATTACGGAGGAAATGGCCTTTTGTTCGACCAACTACGGTCGAAACGGGGGTCTGTTCAGCGGGAGGGGTGTGGCGTACCCCAAAACAGAGGAAACGGACTTGTGTTGGAGCGCTACGGTTGAAACGGGGGTCCTGTTCATCGGGAGGAGTGTGGCGTACCGCAAAACGGAGGAAACAAACTTGTGTTGGAGCGCTACGGTCGAAACGGGGGTCCTGTTCATCGGAGGGGTGTGGCGTACCACAAAAAGGGACTCCATGGGCTACTGTTCACCCACCGGCGACTTCCTTCAGCCTCCACTTGCACTGTTCATCCACCGCGGCTTCCTCCTGCCTCCACCAGCTATTGTTCATCCACGGGCTACTGTTCATGCAGCCCTCCACCAGCTACTGTTCAACCAGCCCTCCACGGGGTCCTGTTCATCCACCCCCAACTAGCTCGGCTGTGGCGGCCTCCTCTCGGGGTCCTGTTCATCTAGCAGCAATGGCCTACTACTACCACGGGGTCCTGTTCATCCAACCCCCACCGGGACTGTTCATCCAACCCCAGCGATGTACGTATCGACTCGTTCAACCAACCCCCATGTTCACTGTTCATCAAGAGGCAGCAGGTTCGATCGGCTTCAGTTAGCAGCAGTAGCGAAGGAATCCCTCGATCGGGTTCAGTTAATAGCCAAGGATCGATCGATCGCTCAGGTTCAGTACTGTAGATAGTGCAATCGCTCGGGTTCAGTAAGTGAACGCCTCGCTCGGGTTCAGTTAGAGCCCAACGCCTCGCACACAGGCACGTACGTATACGACAGAAAATGCGCAAACCGCCGTGCATCGCTCGACCCCGACCACCCACAGTAATCGGGAACTCCCCGAAATTTTCCTCGCCCTCCCTTCTACCACGATTTTTTCCGTCATGGACGGCCCAAAGAATGTCATGCAGGTGCGTCTCCGGCCCGCCCAGGATGAAAAGCCCATTTTCTGTCATGATTTTTTGTCATAGAAGTAGGAGCCCACCACATCTATGATGATACCAGGTTTTTTCACAATTATCATCATAGAAGTGTCATAAGCATGACAGAAAAAAATTCGTTCGGCCCAAAATGTCACGGATGTGTCTTTTTTTTGTAGTGATAGCGGTCGATGTGTGGAGAAATAGTAGTAGATGCAGGCAGGAGTCGGTCTACTAATCTTGGATGTGATGCCTATATGTTTGATCATTTCCTTGGATATTGTCATAATTATTTGCTTTTCTATCAATTCCTTAACAGTAATTTGTCTACCCACCGTATGCTATTTTCTCGAGAGAAGCCTCCAGTGAAAACTATGGCCCCCGGGGTCTATCTTTTATCATATATTAAATCAAATAATACATTGCTGCAATTTTCTTTATTTATTTTATTTTATATTTTTGTCAGATCTATCTCTCAAAAACTATACAATATATTTTTTCTCGTAACCGTTCAGGGATTGACAACCCCTTTTCGCGTTGGGTAGCAAGTATTTGTTGTTTGTGTGCAGGTGATGTTTATATACTGTTGCTTGGTTCTCCTACTGGATTGTAACCTTGGTTTCATAACTAAGGGAAATAATTATCTCTATTGTTTTGCATCATCCTCTCCTCTTCGAGGAAATTCCAACGCAGCTCACAAGTAGCAGGAAGAATTTCTGTTGTCGTTGCCAGGGAGACATCGTCAATATCTATCAAGTACCTACGCATAAACTTTCATCTCCTTGCATTTGCCATTTGCCTCTCATTTTCATCTCCCCCACTTCTAAAAAGTTTTTACAAAAATACAAAAATATTTTCCGTTTGCCTTTTTTAGTTTGATCTTTTGTTTGCTTGTGATATTGTTTGCGTAGTCACGATGTCTCAAAAAAAATACAAAGTTGTGTGATTTTCTAATACTAATAATAATGACTTATTAGTACTCCGATTGCTCCTCCCGCCACTAGTGTGGAGTCTTACGATATTAATGCCGCTTTATTGAATCTTGTTATGAAAGAGGAATTTTTTGATAATCCTAATGAGGACGTCGCGTCCCATCTAAATACTTTCGTAGAATTATGTGATATACAAAAGAAAAAAAAATGTGTACAATGATATTGTGAAATTAAAATTATTCCCATTCTCTTTGCAGGGTCGTGCAAAATTTTGATTTTCATCTTTACCGTGAAATAGTATCGATTCTTGGGATAAGTGCAAGGATGCTTTTATTACTAAGTATTTTCCTCCCGCGAAAATGATTTCCCCTAGAAATCAAATTATGAATTTCAAGTAACTTGAACATGAATATGTTGCACAATCTTGTAAAAGGATGAAACTAATGGTTTAAATTTGTGGATGATCATACAAAAAATTTATGCGGGATTGAATTTTATCTCTAGAAATCTTTTAGATTCTGCCGCGGGTGTTGCTTTTATGGAAATTACTTTGGGTGAAGCTACTAAATTACTTGATAATATCATGGCAAATTATTCACAATGGCATACCGAAAGAGAACCTACTAGTAAAAAAGTTAATTCTGTTGAAGAGATTAGTACTTTGAGTGATAAAGTTGATGCACTTATGAAATTGGTTGCTAGTAAAAATGCTCCTGCTGGTCTTAATGATGTGCCTTTGTCTACCTTCAATGAGCAAAATAATGATCGCACAGATGTGAACTTTGTTTCGTGAAACAACTTTAATAATAATGCTTATAGGGGTAATATCAATCCTAGGCCGTTCCCTGGAAGTTCCTCTAATAATTATGGCAATTCCTATAGAAATTCTAATAATAATAATAATAGGATGCCCTCTGATCTTGAGAATAATATCAAATAGTTTATTAATGCTCAAAAAGTTTTCAACACTACGATAGAAAAAAATGGGTAAAATTGATGATATGTCTAGGAGCATTGATAGAATTACACATGATGTGGAAAATCTCAAGAATAAAATTTTACCTCCTAAGGTTGATATTAATGAATCAATTAAAGATTTATATGTCTCCATGGAAGAGAGTAAGAAAAGAACCGCTATGCTAAGAGCTAAAAGATAATTTTTAGGGAAAGTGATTCCTACCGATTTCTTTCGTAGTAATGATGAGGATATTAAAATGATTAGGGTTTCTACTATTGATTTTTTGTTTAGTAATATTAAACTTGATGATAAGGGGACTGAAGAAGAGTCAACTTTAGCTAGAAGGCGTCCCCATAGTTCGGAGGGTGAAAATCTTGTTAAAAAATTTGATAAAGGTAGGTTTGGAGAGGTAAAAATTTAACTAGTGATGTGCCCACTCTCTTGGATTACAAGGACTTTAATTATGATAGTTGCTCTTTGATTGAATGTATTTCTTTGTTACAATCCATGCTAAATTCACCCAACGCATATGAACAAAATAAGGCTTTTACTAAAAATATTGTAGAAGCGATGATGAAAGCCTTAGAAGAAAAGATAGAATTAGAGATTTCAATTCCTAGAAAATTATATGATGAATGGGAACCCACCATTAAAGTCAAGATCAAAAATTATGAGTGCAATGCTTTATGTGATTTGGGTGCTAGTGTTTCCACAATTCCGAATTCTCTATGTGATGTGCTAGGTTTTACCAATTTGGAAGGATGTTCTCTTAATTTGCACTTGGCAGATTCTACTATTAAAAAGCCTTTCGGAAGAATTAATGATATTCTTATTCTTGCAAATAGGAATTATGTGCCCATAGATTTTATTGTACTTGATATTGATTGCACTCCGTCTTGTCCCATAATACTTGGTAGACTATTCTTATGAACTATAGTTGTTGTGACTGACATGAAAGAAGGGAATATTAAGTTTCAGTTTCCGTTAAAGAAGGGTATGGAACACTTTCCTAGAACTAGAATTGAGCCACCATATGAGTCAATCATGAGGACAACCTATGGAGCAAAAATCAAAGCTGATAATACTTGAAACTATGCATTATGCCTAGCTAGCGGCATAAAACAATAGTGCTTGTTGGGAGGCAACCCAATAGTTATCTTAATTTTTCTTGTTTACCTTCTATTTTTCTTGTGTTCACACAATTATGATACTATTATGATTGTGTTTTTATGTTTCAATTAGTGTTTGTGCCAAGTAAAGCCTTTAGGATTATGTTGGATGATAGTTGAATTGATTCAGTGGGAAAACATAAACTTTTGCGCCCAGTTCTGGAATTTTGTAAATTCGCAGAAACATGTTTTTGCTCTGATTTTTTTCACATAATTGATATACAAATTGCCCATGTCTCCCTAATTTTTCAGAATTTTTAGAGTTACAGAAGTATGAGCTTAATTCAGGTCTCTACAGACTGTTCTGTTTTTTGACAGATTCTGTTTTCGTTGCATTGTGTGTGTATTTTCATGAATATATGGATTGTTTCGGGGGTATAAGCCACGGTAAAGATACAATACAGTAGGTATAATACAATAACAACATATGAATGGGTTTGCAACAGTACTTAAAGTAGTGATTTATCTTCTCATACTAACTGACACCCCGATAATTAATCTACAGTAATACCATGCTAATGGTGCCATGTCATCTCTTTTACTGTTGCTAAATCTCACTTTTATTCAAACGCAATTCAAATTCAAATTTCAAATTATAAGTGAAATAATAAAATTCTCAAACATGAAAACTAAAATGTTCTAAATGTGGCAAATAATCCATAGGTAATTATGGTGTAGAAACCAACATTTTTAAAAGTGTTTAAGTGCCCTAAAATAATTAAAACATGGGCTAAAACCTGCCTGTAACACGCCATGTATTAAGCTACAGTAATCACCCTTTTGATTATGCCATGTCAGCATTATTAACAGTGCATGATCATCATTTGCATCATAATGCATTTTAACTCCAAACTCAAAATTCAAATTAAATTAAAGTGGCAAAATAAAAGTTGTTCAAACACAGAAACTAAAATGTTAAATAAATAACAACTATTCCAGAGACACTTCAAAAACTGAAACCAACATCATTGGAATTGGGTAAGTGACTCAAACATCCTTAAACAGCGACTAAAAACAATATTTAATAACCATTTATTAAATCTAACTTAAATATGAAATTATGTTTTGCCCAAACTAGTTTTTGGAGGTAGAGTATAATGCACGGTGATTTATGAACCAGGTCACATATTTTACAAAAGTCATTTTGAGTCCTAACTATTTACAAACAGAAAATAAGAATAAATAAAAAGAAAAGGACAAAAAGAAAACAAAACAAAAAAATAAAAAGGAAAACCCCCTGGCCCAACCGGGCCATAGCCCAGCCGGCCGGCCCAGCTCCCCCCACCTATATGGCCTCCCCCAGGCCGAACCCTAACCCCAACCCCCCGGGGGGGGGGGGGGGGGGGGGGGGGGGGGGGGGGGGGGGGGGGGGGGGGGGGGGGGGGGGGGGGGGGGGGGGGGGGGGGGGGGGGGGGGGGGGGGGGGGGGGGGGGGGGGGGGGGGGGGGGGGGGGGGGGGGGGGGGGGGGGGGGGGGGGGGGGGGGGGGGGGGGGGGGGGGGGGGGGGGGGGGGGGGGGGGGGGGGGGGGGGGGGGGGGGGGGGGGGGGGGGGGGGGGGGGGGGGGGGGGGGGGGGGGGGGGGGGGGGGGGGGGGGGGGGGGGGGGGGGGGGGGGGGGGGGGGGGGGGGGGGGGGGGGGGGGGGGGGGGGGGGGGGGGGGGGGGGGGGGGGGGGGGGGGGGGGGGGGGGGGGGGGGGGGGGGGGGGGGGGGGGGGGGGGGGGGGGGGGGGGGGCGAGCTGCCGCGGCCTCGCCCGCCCGCGCCCCCGTTCGCGCCCACGCCCGCGCGTGCCATTTGGGCACCGGACATGTCCGGTCCCAAATGGGCACGCTCCGGACATGTCCGACCCCATTTGGGTGCGCGTCCGGACGTGTCCGCCCTAGCCATGTGCTAGTAAAAAATAAAATAAATAAATATTTAATTAGTTAGTTAATTAATTCTGTTTAATTAAAGTAGCAGTTAATTAGTTAGTTAATTAATTAGATTAATTATTTAGTTAACTTAACCCTAGTGATTGCTGACATCAGCATGATGTCATGCTGATGTCATTAGCTACTATTCTGGATAATATTGAATTAAATAATAAAAATAAATTCAGAAAATGATTAAAACTTTAGAAAATCATATCTTTTAATCCGTAACTCCGATGAAAATACTTTGTACATGAAAGTTGCTCAGAACGACGAGGCGAATCCAAATATGCGGTCCGTTCGTCCGCCACACGTCCCTAGCATAGAGAACGTGCAACTGTTCCCCCTCTTTTCGTCTGTCCGAAATGTCGGACACCGGGAATACTTTCCCGGATGTTTTTCCCTTTCGCCGGTATTACCTAGCACTGCGTTAGAACACCGCTAGCTCTGCTTGTTGACATGTAATGCACCTGTTGCTTTGTATTTATACTGTTTCCTTCCCCCTCTTCTCCCTCGGTAGATCCCGATGCCGACGTAGCCTCCGAGATCGACGTCGCTCTGGTGATTGGTTACCGTACTGACGACCTTGCCTTTGCCGCCAAGCAACCAGGCAAGCCCCCCCTTTGATCATCCCGATATCGCCTATTCTAATATCTCATGCTTGCACTAGATTTTGCTACTGTACTTGATTGCTCCTATTCTGCTGCATAGCCTGTTTATTGTAACCTGTTTTGTTACCTACCTGAATATCTTAGACTGTTTAGTATAGGCTTGGGTAGAGACCCATCAGTGACCCCTCTTATCCCGACTGCCCCGCTGGAGTATCAGAAGACCCGATCAACGGGATCGAAGACCAGGACCCAGCACCGCACCTCACGTTCTCCTTAGTTGCTCGACACTACTGGATTACTATCGAGTGCCGAGGGCGATAACTCGTTAGCACTTCTGATGATAACCTTGTAGGCTAGTTAATCGGTCTTGGTCAGCGAGGGTGATTCCTCCTACACCACCCCCGATAACGGCAAAGTCGTGCAACACCTCTAGTGTGGACCTCGAGGGTGATTCCTCCTATGTCCACCTCGTTATTACATCAGGTGGGAGTCCAACGAGGGTGATTCCTCAGGATTCCCCCTTGATATGGTAGCCACACGGATGCCTTACATAACTGATGATACTGCTACTTGGTGAATGATGGATAGGTACCCGTGAGTTATTTTACGAGGCACGGCCGGGCATTCTTAGCCCTTGCAGCAAGTCCTCGAGACGGGGCGACGGGGTCACATCTTTCGTGAGTCTCTGCTCGTTACCGCAAGCCCCTAGTCCTAACGGGGGGGGGGGGGGGGGGGGGGGGGGGGGGGGGGGGGGGGGGGGGGGGGGGGGGGGGGGGGGGGGGGGGGGGGGGGGGGGGGGGGGGGGGGGGGGGGGGGGGGGGGGGGGGGGGGGGGGGGGGGGGGGGGGGGGGGGGGGGGGGGGGGGGGGGGGGGGGGGGGGGGGGGGGGGGGGGGGGGGGGGGGGGGGGGGGGGGGGGGGGGGGGGGGGGGGGGGGGGGGGGGGGGGGGGGGGGGGGGGGGGGGGGGGGGGGGGGGGGGGGGGGGGGGGGGGGGGGGGGGGGGGGGGGGGGGGGGGGGGGGGGGGGGGGGGGGGGGGGGGGGGGGGGGGGGGGGGGGGGGGGGGGGGGGGGGGGGGGGGGGGGGGGGGGGGGGGGGGGGGGGGGGGGGGGGGGGGGGGGGGGGGGGGGGGGGGGGGGGGGGGGGGGGGGGGGGGGGGGGGGGGGGGGGGGGGGGGGGGGGGGGGGGGGGGGGGGGGGGGGGGGGGGGGGGGGGGGGGGGGGGGGGGGGGGGGGGGGGGGGGGGGGGGGGGGGGGGGGGGGGGGGGGGGGGGGGGGGGGGGGGGGGGGGGGGGGGGGGGGGGGGGGGGGGGGGGGGGGGGGGGGGGGGGGGGGGGGGGGGGGGGGGGGGGGGGGGGGGGGGGGGGGGGGGGGGGGGGGGGGGGGGGGGGGGGGGGGGGGGGGGGGGGGGGGGGGGGGGGGGGGGGGGGGGGGGGGGGGGGGGGGGGGGGGGGGGGGGGGGGGGGGGGGGGGGGGGGGGGGGGGGGGGGGGGGGGGGGGGGGGGGGGGGGGGGGGGGGGGGGGGGGGGGGGGGGGGGGGGGGGGGGGGGGGGGGGGGGGGGGGGGGGGGGGGGGGGGGGGGGGGGGGGGGGGGGGGGGGGGGGGGGGGGGGGGGGGGGGGGGGGGGGGGGGGGGGGGGGGGGGGGGGGGGGGGGGGGGGGGGGGGGGGGGGGGGGGGGGGGGGGGGGGGGGGGGGGGGGGGGGGGGGGGGGGGGGGGGGGGGGGGGGGGGGGGGGGGGGGGGGGGGGGGGGGGGGGGGGGGGGGGGGGGGGGGGGGGGGGGGGGGGGGGGGGGGGGGGGGGGGGGGGGGGGGGGGGGGGGGGGGGGGGGGGGGGGGGGGGGGGGGGGGGGGGGGGGGGGGGGGGGGGGGGGGGGGGGGGGGGGGGGGGGGGGGGGGGGGGGGGGGGGGGGGGGGGGGGGGGGGGGGGGGGGGGGGGGGGGGGGGGGGGGGGGGGGGGGGGGGGGGGGGGGGGGGGGGGGGGGGGGGGGGGGGGGGGGGGGGGGGGGGGGGGGGGGGGGGGGGGGGGGGGGGGGGGGGGGGGGGGGGGGGGGGGGGGGGGGGGGGGGGGGGGGGGGGGGGGGGGGGGGGGGGGGGGGGGGGGGGGGGGGGGGGGGGGGGGGGGGGGGGGGGGGGGGGGGGGGGGGGGGGGGGGGGGGGGGGGGGGGGGGGGGGGGGGGGGGGGGGGGGGGGGGGGGGGGGGGGGGGGGGGGGGGGGGGGGGGGGGGGGGGGGGGGGGGGGGGGGGGGGGGGGGGGGGGGGGGGGGGGGGGGGGGGGGGGGGGGGGGGGGGGGGGGGGGGGGGGGGGGGGGGGGGGGGGGGGGGGGGGGGGGGGGGGGGGGGGGGGGGGGGGGGGGGGGGGGGGGGGGGGGGGGGGGGGGGGGGGGGGGGGGGGGGGGGGGGGGGGGGGGGGGGGGGGGGGGGGGGGGGGGGGGGGGGGGGGGGGGGGGGGGGGGGGGGGGGGGGGGGGGGGGGGGGGGGGGGGGGGGGGGGGGGGGGGGGGGGGGGGGGGGGGGGGGGGGGGGGGGGGGGGGGGGGGGGGGGGGGGGGGGGGGGGGGGGGGGGGGGGGGGGGGGGGGGGGGGGGGGGGGGGGGGGGGGGGGGGGGGGGGGGGGGGGGGGGGGGGGGGGGGGGGGGGGGGGGGGGGGGGGGGGGGGGGGGGGGGGGGGGGGGGGGGGGGGGGGGGGGGGGGGGGGGGGGGGGGGGGGGGGGGGGGGGGGGGGGGGGGGGGGGGGGGGGGGGGGGGGGGGGGGGGGGGGGGGGGGGGGGGGGGGGGGGGGGGGGGGGGGGGGGGGGGGGGGGGGGGGGGGGGGGGGGGGGGGGGGGGGGGGGGGGGGGGGGGGGGGGGGGGGGGGGGGGGGGGGGGGGGGGGGGGGGGGGGGGGGGGGGGGGGGGGGGGGGGGGGGGGGGGGGGGGGGGGGGGGGGGGGGGGGGGGGGGGGGGGGGGGGGGGGGGGGGGGGGGGGGGGGGGGGGGGGGGGGGGGGGGGGGGGGGGGGGGGGGGGGGGGGGGGGGGGGGGGGGGGGGGGGGGGGGGGGGGGGGGGGGGGGGGGGGGGGGGGGGGGGGGGGGGGGGGGGGGGGGGGGGGGGGGGGGGGGGGGGGGGGGGGGGGGGGGGGGGGGGGGGGGGGGGGGGGGGGGGGGGGGGGGGGGGGGGGGGGGGGGGGGGGGGGGGGGGGGGGGGGGGGGGGGGGGGGGGGGGGGGGGGGGGGGGGGGGGGGGGGGGGGGGGGGGGGGGGGGGGGGGGGGGGGGGGGGGGGGGGGGGGGGGGGGGGGGGGGGGGGGGGGGGGGGGGGGGGGGGGGGGGGGGGGGGGGGGGGGGGGGGGGGGGGGGGGGGGGGGGGGGGGGGGGGGGGGGGGGGGGGGGGGGGGGGGGGGGGGGGGGGGGGGGGGGGGGGGGGGGGGGGGGGGGGGGGGGGGGGGGGGGGGGGGGGGGGGGGGGGGGGGGGGGGGGGGGGGGGGGGGGGGGGGGGGGGGGGGGGGGGGGGGGGGGGGGGGGGGGGGGGGGGGGGGGGGGGGGGGGGGGGGGGGGGGGGGGGGGGGGGGGGGGGGGGGGGGGGGGGGGGGGGGGGGGGGGGGGGGGGGGGGGGGGGGGGGGGGGGGGGGGGGGGGGGGGGGGGGGGGGGGGGGGGGGGGGGGGGGGGGGGGGGGGGGGGGGGGGGGGGGGGGGGGGGGGGGGGGGGGGGGGGGGGGGGGGGGGGGGGGGGGGGGGGGGGGGGGGGGGGGGGGGGGGGGGGGGGGGGGGGGGGGGGGGGGGGGGGGGGGGGGGGGGGGGGGGGGGGGGGGGGGGGGGGGGGGGGGGGGGGGGGGGGGGGGGGGGGGGGGGGGGGGGGGGGGGGGGGGGGGGGGGGGGGGGGGGGGGGGGGGGGGGGGGGGGGGGGGGGGGGGGGGGGGGGGGGGGGGGGGGGGGGGGGGGGGGGGGGGGGGGGGGGGGGGGGGGGGGGGGGGGGGGGGGGGGGGGGGGGGGGGGGGGGGGGGGGGGGGGGGGGGGGGGGGGGGGGGGGGGGGGGGGGGGGGGGGGGGGGGGGGGGGGGGGGGGGGGGGGGGGGGGGGGGGGGGGGGGGGGGGGGGGGGGGGGGGGGGGGGGGGGGGGGGGGGGGGGGGGGGGGGGGGGGGGGGGGGGGGGGGGGGGGGGGGGGGGGGGGGGGGGGGGGGGGGGGGGGGGGGGGGGGGGGGGGGGGGGGGGGGGGGGGGGGGGGGGGGGGGGGGGGGGGGGGGGGGGGGGGGGGGGGGGGGGGGGGGGGGGGGGGGGGGGGGGGGGGGGGGGGGGGGGGGGGGGGGGGGGGGGGGGGGGGGGGGGGGGGGGGGGGGGGGGGGGGGGGGGGGGGGGGGGGGGGGGGGGGGGGGGGGGGGGGGGGCAACTAAGGAGAACGTGAGGTGCGATGCCGGGTCCTGGTCTTCGATCCCGTTGATCGGGTCTTCTGATACTCCAGCGGGGCAGTCGGGATAAGAGGGGTCACTGATGGGTCTCTACCCAAGCCTATACTAAATAGTCTAAGATATTCAGGTAGGTAACAAAATAGGTTACAATAAATAGGCTATGCAGCAGAATAGGAGCAATCAAGTACAGTAGCAAAATCTAGTGCAAGCATGAGATATTAGAATAGGCGATATCGGGATGATCAAAGGGGGGGCTTGCCTGGTTACTTGGCGGCAAAGGCAAGGTCGTCAGTACGGTAACCAATCACCAGAGCGACGTCGATCTCGGAGGCTACGTCGGCATCGGGATCTACCGAGGGAGAAAAGGGGGAAGGAAACAGTATAAATACAAAGCAACAGGTGCATTACATGTCAACAAGCAGAGCTAGCGGTGTTCTAACGCAGTGCTAGGTAATACCGGCGAAAGGGAAAAACATCCGGGAAAGTATTCCCGGTGTCTGACATTTCGGACAGACGTAAAGAGGGGGAACGGTTGCACGTTCGCTATGCTAGGGACGTGTGGCGGACAAACAGACCGCGCATTTGGATTCGTCTCGTCGTTCTGAGCAACTTTCATGTACAAAGTATTTTCATCGGAGTTACGGATTAAAAGATACGATTTTCTAAAGTTTTAATCATTTTCTGAA
>JAAAWM010009946.1:0-31257 GCA_036873465.1 Thinopyrum obtusiflorum
TTAGAAAATCATATTAAATAAACCGTAACTCCGATGAAAATAATTTGTACATGAAACTTGCTCAGAATTTCGATACGAACCCGAATACGTCCTCCGTATTCCTGTCAGATGCCCCTAGCTATATGAACATGGAACTTTTAGACCATTTTCAGTAAATGAATAGTGCCCAACTTTAATTAAATAAATCCGAATAAATTCCTAAATTAACTAAATCGTTTAGTTAGGCAGTAGAACACCTCTGCATATCATTTAGACATGTCTTGCATATTGTTTGCATTATTGCCATGAATTTATTGTTTCTCTCCCCCTCCTTCTCTCTCGATAGACGCCGAGACCGACGTCGCTGCTGCTGAGTACGACTACGCTACTGACGAGCAGCCCGTTGACGAATCCTCTCTCTTGCCTGAGCAACCAGGCAAGCCCCCCCCTTTGAGCATCTACATATCGCCCATTCTATTTCTCCTGCTTGCATTAGATTTCGCTACTGTTATTTTATGCTCCTATTCTGATGCATAGCCTGCCTTTGTATCCTGCTTATTGATACTTCACCTGCCTATGTTAAACTGTTTAGTATAGGCTGGTATGAACCATCAGTGACCCCCACCACCTTACCCCTGTTGCCCTTGCTTGATCATCGACTACTCGATCATCGTGATCGACGACCAGAGACCGACACCGCACCTCACCCCCCCTTAGTTGTACGACTCTGCATAGTTACTATCGAGTGCCGAGGGTAACCCCTCATATGCACTCCTGATGATAATTCTGTAGTGCAGCTATTCGGTGTGGTCATCGAGGGTGATATCCTCTTTCACCATTCCCAATACGGTTCAGTCGTGCAACACCTCAAGTGTGAACCTCGAGGGTGGTCCCTCTTACGTTCACCGGGGGGGGGGGGGGGGGGGGGGGGGGGGGGGGGGGGGGGGGGGGGGGGGGGGGGGGGGGGGGGGGGGGGGGGGGGGGGGGGGGGGGGGGGGGGGGGGGGGGACCCTGATGGGTACCCGCAAGGGGATCTATGATGTCGGGTGTGCCGGAAGGGCACTCGAGTGTGATATTGTGGCGGAGCTTCAGAAACTCTGAATGTTTCCGCTTGTTACTAAATGAGCTGATCAGATTTGGGTGTGTGATCTGAGTGGGTCGACGTGCCCTATACGCACTACCACCACATGGGAATTATGGTTTAATGGGGCCCTCTGCGATGTATGTTTCTCCCGAAAGCTCGTCTGACGTCACGATTCATCGTGCGGACTGATTGTCGGGAATGGGCTGGATACTTCACTGACGAGTTTAGTGTCGCGCCTGCACCCCAGCCAGCCACGCAACGCGCAGGGTGCCCAGGGCGATGGCCCAAGACCTCTGGGTGCATAGGTTAGTCCGGCGTGCTGACCTCTCTGCCGAGCCTAGGTAGGGCGCTGCTTCGTGTTGATCTTCCGAGGCCAGGCATTACCTAGCAAGTGTGTCCGGCCAGAGGTGATCGAGCGTGTTGGGTAATAGTAGTGCACCCCTGCAGGGATGAATATCTATCGATAGCCGGTCCTACGGTAAAGGACGCTCAGTTTGTGTATCCCAATCTACTACTTGAACTGGATACTTATTACTTAATTGAAGCTTCGGGATCGCTTTCTCGCTGGGAGTGGGGGGGGGGGGGGGGGGGGGGGGGGGGGGGGGGGGGGGGGGGGGGGGGGGGGGGGGGGGGGGGGGGGGGGGGGGGGGGGGGGGGGGGGGGGGGGGGGGGGGGGGGGGGGGGGGGGGGGGGGGGGGGGGGGGGGGGGGGGGGGGGGGGGGGGGGGGGGGGGGGGGGGGGGGGGGGGGGGGGGGGGGGGGGGGGGGGGGGGGGGGGGGGGGGGGGGGGGGGGGGGGGGGGGGGGGGGGGGGGGGGGGGGGGGGGGGGGGGGGGGGGGGGGGGGGGGGGGGGGGGGGGGGGGGGGGGGGGGGGGGGGGGGGGGGGGGGGGGGGGGGGGGGGGGGGGGGGGGGGGGGGGGGGGGGGGGGGGGGGGGGGGGGGGGGGGGGGGGGGGGGGGGGGGGGGGGGGGGGGGGGGGGGGGGGGGGGGGGGGGGGGGGGGGGGGGGGGGGGGGGGGGGGGGGGGGGGGGGGGGGGGGGGGGGGGGGGGGGGGGGGGGGGGGGGGGGGGGGGGGGGGGGGGGGGGGGGGGGGGGGGGGGGGGGGGGGGGGGGGGGGGGGGGGGGGGGGGGGGGGGGGGGGGGGGGGGGGGGGGGGGGGGGGGGGGGGGGGGGGGGGGGGGGGGGGGGGGGGGGGGGGGGGGGGGGGGGGGGGGGGGGGGGGGGGGGGGGGGGGGGGGGGGGGGGGGGGGGGGGGGGGGGGGGGGGGGGGGGGGGGGGGGGGGGGGGGGGGGGGGGGGGGGGGGGGGGGGGGGGGGGGGGGGGGGGGGGGGGGGGGGGGGGGGGGGGGGGGGGGGGGGGGGGGGGGGGGGGGGGGGGGGGGGGGGGGGGGGGGGGGGGGGGGGGGGGGGGGGGGGGGGGGGGGGGGGGGGGGGGGGGGGGGGGGGGGGGGGGGGGGGGGGGGGGGGGGGGGGGGGGGGGGGGGGGGGGGGGGGGGGGGGGGGGGGGGGGGGGGGGGGGGGGGGGGGGGGGGGGGGGGGGGGGGGGGGGGGGGGGGGGGGGGGGGGGGGGGGGGGGGGGGGGGGGGGGGGGGGGGGGGGGGGGGGGGGGGGGGGGGGGGGGGGGGGGGGGGGGGGGGGGGGGGGGGGGGGGGGGGGGGGGGGGGGGGGGGGGGGGGGGGGGGGGGGGGGGGGGGGGGGGGGGGGGGGGGGGGGGGGGGGGGGGGGGGGGGGGGGGGGGGGGGGGGGGGGGGGGGGGGGGGGGGGGGGGGGGGGGGGGGGGGGGGGGGGGGGGGGGGGGGGGGGGGGGGGGGGGGGGGGGGGGGGGGGGGGGGGGGGGGGGGGGGGGGGGGGGGGGGGGGGGGGGGGGGGGGGGGGGGGGGGGGGGGGGGGGGGGGGGGGGGGGGGGGGGGGGGGGGGGGGGGGGGGGGGGGGGGGGGGGGGGGGGGGGGGGGGGGGGGGGGGGGGGGGGGGGGGGGGGGGGGGGGGGGGGGGGGGGGGGGGGGGGGGGGGGGGGGGGGGGGGGGGGGGGGGGGGGGGGGGGGGGGGGGGGGGGGGGGGGGGGGGGGGGGGGGGGGGGGGGGGGGGGGGGGGGGGGGGGGGGGGGGGGGGGGGGGGGGGGGGGGGGGGGGGGGGGGGAAAGAACTTCAAAGAGTGCCCCAAAGTTTCTACCGGAGAGTCAAGACGAAAATATGTGCCAACCCCTATGCGTAAGTTCACAAGGTCACAGAACCCGCAAGTTGATCACCAAAACATACATCAAGTAGATCACGTGAATATCCCATGGTCACCACAGATAAGCACATGCAAGACATACATCAAGTGTTCTCAAATCCTTAAAGACTCAATCCGATAAGATAACTTCAAAGGGAAAGCTCAATCCATTACAAGAGAGTAGAGGGGGAGAAACATCATAAGATCCAACTATAATAGCAAAGCTCGCGATACATCAAGATCGTGCTGAATCAAGAACACGAGAGAGAGAGAGAGAGAGAGATCAAACACATAGCTACTGGTACATATCCTCAGCCCCGAGGGTGAACTACTCCCTCCTCGTCATGGAGAGCACCGGGATGATGAAGATGGCCACCGGTGAGGGATCCCCCCTCCGGCAGGGTGCCGGAACAGGGTCCCGGTTGGTTTTTGGTGGCTACCGAGGATTGCGGTGGCGGAACTCCCGATCTAGGTTATGTTTTGAAAGTTTGGGTATATATAAGAGGTGTTGGTGTCGGGAACAAGTCAGGGGGGTCTCCGAGGCGGCCATGAGGTAGGGGGCGTGCCCAGGGGGGTAGGGCGCGCCCCCCACACTCGTGGGTGCCTCGGGACTCTTCTGGCCCATCTCCGACACTCCGTGGGCTTCTTCTGGTCCAAAAATAATCTCCGTGAAATTTCAGGTCAATTGGACTCTGTTTGGTTTTCCTTTTCTGCGATACTCAAAAACAAGAGAAAAACAGAAACTGGCACTGGGCTCTAGGTTAATAGGTTAGTCCCAAAAGGGGGGGGGGGGGGGGGGGGGGGGGGGGGGGGGGGGGGGGGGGGGGGGGGGGGGGGGGGGGGGGGGGGGGGGGGGGGGGGGGGGGGGGGGGGGGGGGGGGGGGGGGGGGGGGGGGGGGGGGGGGGGGGGGGGGGGGGGGGGGGGGGGGGGGGGGGGGGGGGGGGGGGGGGGGGGGGGGGGGGGGGGGGGGGGGGGGGGGGGGGGGGGGGGGGGGGGGGGGGGGGGGGGGGGGGGGGGGGGGGGGGGGGGGGGGGGGGGGGGGGGGGGGGGGGGGGGGGGGGGGGGGGGGGGGGGGGGGGGGGGGGGGGGGGGGGGGGGGGGGGGGGGGGGGGGGGGGGGGGGGGGGGGGGGGGGGGGGGGGGGGGGGGGGGGGGGGGGGGGGGGGGGGGGGGGGGGGGGGGGGGGGGGGGGGGGGGGGGGGGGGGGGGGGGGGGGGGGGGGGGGGGGGGGGGGGGGGGGGGGGGGGGGGGGGGGGGGGGGGGGGGGGGGGGGGGGGGGGGGGGGGGGGGGGGGGGGGGGGGGGGGGGGGGGGGGGGGGGGGGGGGGGGGGGGGGGGGGGGGGATCTTGTTGTGATGAATTGAGTTTTCCCTTTGAGATTTTGTTTTATCGGATTGAATAATTTTATGGATTTGAGAGCACTTGATGTATGCCTTGCTATGAATACCCGTGGTGACAATGGGGTATCATATTCATTCACTTGATATATGATTTGGCACTCAACTCACGGATTCCCGAGGTGACATTGGGGTAATCTATGCATAGGGGTTGATGCACGTTTTCGTCCTTGTTTCTCTGGTAGAAGTCTTGGGGCACTCTTTGAGGTTCTTTGTGTTGGATTGAGTATTATGAATCTGAAATTGTTTGATGCATATCGTATAATCAACTCACAGATACTCATGGTGACATTGGAGTATCTAGGTGACATTAGAGTTGGTTGATGTGTATCATATGGTGTTATTTTAGTACGAACTCTTGGATAGATCGATCGGAAAGGATAACTTGGTGTTATTTTATTACGAACTCTTGGATAGATCGATCAAAAGGATAACTTTGAGGTGGTTTCGTATCCTACAACAATTTCTTCTTATGTTCTCCGCTAGATAGGAGCTTTGGAGAGATTCTTCGTCACACGTTGAGGGATGGTTATATGATCCAATTATATTAGCATTGTTGAGAGATTGCACTAGCGAAAGTACGGACCCTAGGCCTCATTTTCAAGCATGCAATACCGTTTGTGCTTCGTTTTATCAATTGCTACCTTGCTGTTTTTTATTGTTCCTATTGCAAAAATCAATATCTACTATCATTACTACACTTGTATCACCATCTCTTCGCCGTACTAGTGCACCTATAAAATTTACCATTGTATTTGGTGTGTTGGGGACACAAGAAACTTTTTATTATTTGGTTGCAGGGTTGTTCGAGAGACCATCTTCATCCTACGTCCCCAATGGATTGATAAACCTTAGGTCATCCATTTGAGGGAAATTTGCTACTGTCCTGCAAAACCTGTGCTTGGAGGCCCAACACGAATCTACAAGAACAAGTTGTGTAGTAGACATCCATCTCTTTTCTGGCGCCCTTGCCGGGGAGGTGAGTGCTTGAAGGTATATATTTAGATCTTGCAATTGTCTTTTAGTTTCTTTTTTTATCACTAGTTTGGTTTATATAAAGAAAACTACAAAAAATGGAATTGATGTGGTCTCATATTATTCATATTTATCATGTCTTTCTTGACAATGATGGAAAGTAAAATTGTGCTCAATTAATAGAAGAAGAATCCAATAAAATGTTTGGTGTAGAATCTTTGAATGATTAGTATGATTGCAATGTTATTGGTATGAATTCTTTGAATATCCATGATGCTAATGATATGCAAAGCCATAAGCTTGGGGATGCTATATTTGATGAAAATGATATTTTTACTCCCAAGTTTTGATGATAAAATTTATTATGATGATAGCATGCCCCCTATTTATGATGATTATATTGATGAAAGTGGGTTTGGAAGAGTGTCAACTCTAGGTAATGATCCCGCTATTTTGGAGGGTGTTGAATCTTATTATAATATTTATGAAAGTGGATTTGGAGAGGTCATGACTTTATTTAATGATGAATCCACTATTTTGTAAGAGGTTTCAATTAATTATTATGAGAACAACGTTGCTATCTATGATGATTATTGTGACGACATGTATACTATAAAGAACAATCATAACCATGAAATTTTTCATCATGATTTTAGTGCTCAAATTGATTATGTAAATCAAGTATCACATGATAGTTATTTTATTGAATTTGCTCCCACCACTATTCAAGAGAAGAAAATTGCTTATGTGGAGAGTAATAAAAATTCTATGCATGTGGATCGTGAAAAGAATACTTTATGTGATAGCTATATTGTTGAATTCATTCATGATTCTACTGAAAATTATTACGAGAGAGGAATATATCCTTCTACATATCTCAATAATATCAAGTTTCCTCTCTATGTGTTGAAAGTTTTGGAGTTATGCATGTTTTGCCTTCCTATGCTAGTTGATTCTTGTTCCCATGAATTATTTGCGCGCAAAATCCCTATGCATAGGAAGTGGGTTAGGATATAATGTGCTAGTCATATGCTTCATGATGCTCTCTTTATGTTTCAATTCTTATCTTTTACGTGAGCATCATTGAAATCATCATGCCTAGCTAAAAAGACATTAAAGAAAAGCGCTTGTTGGGAGACAATCTGACACTTTTACCTACTGTTTTTGAGTGTTCACATGATTAAGCTACTGTAGTAATCATGTTTTATAACTTTTTTCAATAAACTGCCAAGTAAATCCTTTGGGATAGTGTGGATGATAGTTGACTTGATTCTGTGCAAAAACAGAAACTTTTGCGCCCAGTAACAGAATTGTTAAAAAACACTGAGGCATTGAAAAATTCTGATTTTTTTTACAGAGATTGATATACGAATTTCCCACATTTTTCTAATTTTCAGAAATTTTGAAGTTACAGAAGTATGGTCAATGTTCAGATTACTACAGATTGTTTTGTTTTTGACAGATTATGTTTTCAATGCATAGTTTGCTTGCTTCCTAGTTTCTATGGCTTATATTGCTCAATATAAATTGTGGAAATGATAAGGCACTGTAGGAATTGTGTGAGAATAATTTTGAATCTTTTCTTCGACAATACCAAAGTGAATGGTTTGCTCTTTATCATACTAATCTATCTCACGAAGTTCCGTTAAATTTTTTGTGATTGAAGTTTTCAAGTTTTGGGTGAGATATCGATATGAGGAGTGTCGAGGATATACCCCACGGTGTAACCTGCCGGATGTATGACCGGGCTGGAGCTTAGCGACTCACTGACGACCCGCCCGGACCTGGCGGTTTACGGGCAACCCGCCTGAACATTGCAACTCACTGGTGACCCGGCGGGCGGGTCAGACGGACGACAAGGCCCAAGGCCTAGTAGGCCGGTTCCTGTGATGGTGGGCTGGCTTAAGAGGAAAGGTGTGAGGAATATTTCCCTTACAAGGAATCAAGACCTGGACTTGTATCCGGTTTGTATTAGAAGATAAACTAGTCCTAATCCTGGTAGGACTCCACATGTAACCCGCCCCGCCAACTTATATAAGGAGGGGCAGGGCACCCCAAGAATGGGGGGAGAATCTTGAAGGCTAGACACAAGTAGAGGAGAGCCGGTTTATGCGGCGACTCCCTCGTGAGCATAATGAGACTTAGCCAAAAACAGCATGTAGGGCTATTACCGGATGATGTTTCCCGGGGCCCGAAGCTATCTAAACACTTGTCTTGTGTGTTAACTTGCCTCGCGACTCTCGATTCCGATCAATCCCGTTCAGGCTACTACCTAATTGTGTTGGCCTCACGACAAGTCCTCACACTAGGACATATGCCGTGACAAATTCACGACATTTGGTGCCCACCATGGGGCCCGCACACGGTGGTGTTGAGCTCTTGAAGGGATCTATCTCAGGGATCGAGATACTCGCGATTGATCGGAAGAAAAAAAGAGCCGGCACGAAACGATGGCATGAGCCACCGGAAAACCATAAGCAGAGCCGGCAAATTTGTCAGAATTATGGTTAACTTTGAAGCTGACAGATACGAGATTTGAAGACGAGAGATTAGGGTTGCTGTTGTGTGCGCCGCCGTGTCCGTGCGTTTTTGCCAAGTCCGAGACGAGGTCTGCCGCACGGGTGATTTATCAATGACATCGTTACCCAAGACCGAGAGGGAGTTGATCTGCTGTACCTACGCGTACAAATCGCCTAGGCTGCAGCCTTTTTTAGCTGAGACCAACAGGTGTCCTCGTCTTTTTCTCGGCTTGATCGTCTATCCGCACCAGCCGCCGTATGCCACTACCAGCCAGAAGCTTAGCCACGTCTCCCCGTCCACCTACAGCTTCAAGTCCCGAGGGAATCGGTGCCGCTGCTACTTTTTCCTGTGGTGGAGACTAATTAAATCCAAAGAAACGAAGTGCTACTTGCACTAGTACAGACAAAGGCTGGTGCTGATTGATGTTTAATCCGGCCGCAGAGATCCAAGGAATAAAGAAACAATCATTGCATGGCGGGGGCCCTGAGGATTGTTTGAAAACTAATCTCGTTTGGGAATCAAGAAATACGTACTGAATACTAGTACATCGGTTAGTACTGCTAATGGTACATCGAGTGTATGTACGCAGTCGATCGACCCATCTGGATTCAGCCGTCGAGACGCTGTAGCCAGCCACGATCTGGACTCCTGCGCCCGCCTGCGTGATGACCGGCGCCAGGTTGCTGATGTTGCTCCTGCTGGCCTCTCGCATCGCCCGTCCGCATTCTTGTTGGGCCTGCGCGCCGGCCTCCGCCTTGCTCCGCCGTCTCCATGGATGGGCCTCGCTGCCACCTCGGTTGTGTGGCCACATCCCCGCCAAATCGCCTCTGTCGCCTATACTGCAGCTGCCTACGAGTCGCCGAGCGGCCCCGCTGTTGCCGCGGTCGCTTCTGCTTCAACCCACCTCCTCTTCGCCTCTGACGGCCCGGCCATGAGCCGCCGGTCCGCTGTCTCCAAGCCGTTGCTTCTCGCGAGCTGCCGCAGCCTCGCCTCAAGCACCAGCCGCCGTTGCATCTCGATTTATTTATCACTCTTAAGAAGAAGGTACTACCAAAATTGGAACCGGGTTAGCAGTGGGACGTGCATATGAAGGAGCTGCGGCAAACTATGACAAGGCCATCGAAGGGGTATAATGCAAAAATTCTTTAAAAATCAAAAGGGGTTCAGCGACAAGTACTAAAAAGAGACGCTCCCATATGAAGAAACCACTGGTCGTCAGATGTTTACATTGGATGGGTTGCACCATCGCCAGATTATTTATGGGAGTTACACACGGACCATCTGACGTCCGACCAAATCAGGTGAAATTCATCCAATCAATTTTTATGGATATGTTTTTATTCTTTAAAGGGCGAGTACCCTGGCTTGTGATATTTATTGATGCAGGATAATTGTTCACTGCAAGAGCGAAGGTCGTGTCATAGATATATAGCTCGCGCCATCGTTATCACGCGCTAGCATCTGACCGTGCCATGATGCTCGACGAATATATGTGCAAACCGCTGTTTTTACGGCCCAATTTACATCAGCATGACGTGGTTGACTCGCCCATCCACGCGGCTTACCGCGCCTGCGATTGACTCGCTCGTCCGCGCTGGCTTACAACGCCGTGGCCGGCTCATCTGTCTGCTCCCGCGGCTAACTCGCCGTGATTAACTTCAGCTTCACCATGGAAAAATTGTCTACTGCAAAGTGTTCGGCTGTTCAGCTATATGCCAGTTTATATCACGGCCAAGTATGAAGAATCTCAAGCCAACTCCTCGAGTTGTCTTGAGACTTGGGGGCTACAATGACATGAAGCGGCATAATTGGCTGGTTTCAGTAAATTCAAGAACTCCAGGTCATTGAAGGGAAGATAACCCGGTTCTGGAGGCTATTGCCATATTGATAAAAATTTGAAGGCCGTCAGAAAATTTCCGGCTTAAAATGAAGAATTCCGGTTTAATAATCTGGCTCAAGGGAAATTTGTCTCTCACAAAGCTTTGAAGCTCTCAATATCCGGTTTAAAATTCCGGTTCAAAAAGAATCCATCTCTCGCAAGTTTGAGTTCTCAGAAAAAATTAAAGGTTGCCAAAGAGAACTTGTTGCCATGATGCGCGGTTCAAACATGGGTATCCTGCCTTATTGGCTTATCACATTATTGGTCACCTGGGGGCTTCCTGCTCATTGAGCATAGCTATGACCACCCTCTTGATCCGGCTTGTACGCCTTGATTACAAAATACTTGGGGGCTTCCTGCTCATTGAGCATAGCTGTGACTACCCTATTGATCCGGCTTGAACATCGTTGCTACAACCCACTTGGGGGCTTGCTGCCCGGGGTAAAGGGACCAAAGAGAGTCTGGTGCAGAGCACAGCTCAAACATAGGTATCCTGCCTTAACGGCTCAATATATATCACTTGGGGGCTCCCTGTTCATTGAACTTAGCTTTGATAACCCTTTTGATTGGCTTGAAACGCCAAGTGTATACACCAAAAAAAAAATTGTTGATCCTACCTTGTACGTCTGCCACTCCGCCCAGGTAATCCTGGAATGACCCGCCGAACTCTTGACAGTCAATCTTATTAAGACCCTGAACTTGTCAAAGTTAAAACGGCGGTTGGTCATGTGAGGCCCGGCTTACAGGTTTGAATGAAGGATTAGCTTAGTGGCTGTGCAGCCCATGAAAATCACTTGATGTTGAGGCTTGGCCGCCTATGAAAGCCTTGATTTTTTGTTATTTGTTTTTGAACTTTGTTTGGGTTTATATCTTTATATACCATATTGATATATGGTTTAAAAATTGATTCATGCCATATAGCCTTGATTCTTATAACTCATGTTTGAGTATATCCGGAGTGCTGATAACCCGGCCTGGCTTTGGACGATAAGTCGCCAGTGTGCTTTGATTATGTGCTTGGAGATTTTCACTCTAAGTATTTGGGCTGTTACCCTTACTGCGTCTGGCGATGTAAGCCGGCAGTATGAACTGATTTCACAGGACATGTAGCCTTGATTATATGACTCATCATTGAGCATCTTTGGGTTTGATAACCCGCCCTGGCTTTTGAATTTAAGTCGCCAGTATACTTTGGATTGTGCCATTGGAATCATGCGCTTATAAATCATTGGATTATTACCCTCACTGGATGTGGCGATGTAAGCTGGCAATTTGAGCCAATTTTCCAGGTATGTTTTTAAATTGATTGGATGAATATGCGAGGTTTGATAACCCGCCCTAGCTTTTGACTTTAAGTCGCCAGTATGTTTAGGCTTGAATGGCCTTAATTCTAGTCTTTTCCATAATTGCATAAGACTATATTGGGTTGTTACCCGCCCTGGCTTTTGACGATAAGTCGCCAGGGCATATGTTGTTTAAACTTTGTGTAGGACATGCAGAGCTTTACACATAAGAATGCTGCTATTATTCATATGAATCATTGTGTTTAAACCCATCATCTGGCCATCTGAAGATATTGCCGGATTATCCAGCTCCGGGTTATATCGCTCAAATTTGAGTTTATTAAGGCTATGAGCCGCCAAAGTGATCTTTTCAAAAGCTGGACATGACTATGAGCCGCCATGGATGGATTATCAGTTATTGATTTTTACAAAGGCTATAAGCCGCCGGGTTACAAAAATCCCGGATTACAATGGATGCGTATTGTCGCCATCGGCCAAGAGCCGCCGGGTATTTAAACTCCGGATTTACTTGTCAATCGATAAGGTATTCAAATATTTAATAGCCACAATTGGCTGGATTTTCATGATGATATTAAATGATTGAGGTTTTCATACCGGATTATATTATTCAAATCTTGAATATCCAACATGGCTAGATTTTTATTATGGTTATCAATAACCAGTATTATGAT
The DNA here is from genome assembly GCA_036873465.1 of Thinopyrum obtusiflorum. Classification (NCBI taxonomy): domain Eukaryota; kingdom Viridiplantae; phylum Streptophyta; class Magnoliopsida; order Poales; family Poaceae; genus Thinopyrum; species Thinopyrum obtusiflorum. Next base: position 12,018 of record JAAAWM010009946.1, read on the forward strand.
TGAGGTTTTCAAAGTCGCTTCAGCGCAATGGCTATTGTTTCTTTACCAATGGATATGATTAATTCTACAATGGAAGGAATAGTCCCGAGTCGCTGCAGGCACACGACCCAGCACTTGGGGGCTACATTATTCAAATCATGATTATATCAAATATGGAAGTCCCATGTCGCTGCAAGCATGCACCATGACACTTGGGGTCTAATGCAAGGTCATTTTTAACTTGCCTTATTGAAGACCCGACCTGTCACATTGTGATGAGCCGGCCCTTGGGGGCTACACTGGTTGATGTTTTTATGAGCATAAGGCAATTACAAGTCCCAAGTTGCTGCAAGCATGACAACCCGTCACTTGGGGGCTACATATGTGGAATATTCAGTTTTGACTAGTGATTGAGATGAACAACCTGGATTTTTTCAAGGTTGTAACATTTATATTGAAGCAAGTCTTAAGCTGTTACTACGCTCCCTTCTTAAGACCTGGGGGCTACAGGTGATATGCATATAAGGGAGGTACGCTTTCAAGCTTGATGTTAGCAACAATTATGACCCGGTGCCATCAATATTGACAAACCGGCAATTTTGGCAATGATAAACTAGCATGGACTACATCCTCATGAATATTAGTTGAATATTTCAAGACCAATATTTTTGTCAAATTAGAGCATCGAGGGCCGACTCAAACGAATTATTCTTCACAATATTTTTCTGTGAGAAACCAATGTCAGCAAATTGATTATGAGGCTGGCCTATTGACCCGGACTTTCTAGAAGAAGGAAATGACAAGGACTTAAGGATGGTCAGGTGCCAATTCAGAAAAACTTTTAACCCGGAGCACAACCTGTCAAATTTGTTCTTGTGTTTATTTTGCAGCATAAGTTTACCATGGATAAATCCAAGCTAAACTGGGGGCTAATGTCGGGGATATACCCCACAGTGTAACCCGCCGGATGTATGACCTGGCTGGAGCTTGGCGACTCACTGACAGCCTGCCCGGACCTGGCGGTTTACGGGTAACCCGCCTGAACATTCCAACTCACTGGTGACCCGGCGGGCGGGTCAGACGAACGACAAGGCCCAAGGCCCAGTAGGCCGGTTCATGTGATGGTGGGCCGGCTTAAGAGGAAAGGCGTGAGGAATATTTCCCTTACAAGGAATCAAGACCCGGACTTGTATCCGGGTTGTATTAGAAGATAAACTAGTCCTAATCCTGGTAGGACTCTACATGTAAACCACCCCTCCAACTTATATAAGGAGGGGCAGGGCACCCCAAGAAGGGGGGAAGAATCTTGAAGGCTAGACACAACTAGAGGAGAGTCGGTTTATGCGGCGACTCCCTCATGAGCATAATGAGACCTAGCCACAAACAGCATGTAGGGCTATTACTGGATGATATTTCCCGGGGCCCAAAGCTATCTAAACCCTTGTCTTGTGTGTTAACTCGCCTCGCGTCTCTCGATTCCGATCAACCCTGTTCAGGCTACTGCCTAATTGCGTTGGCCTCACGACAAGTCCTCACACTAGGACATATGCCGTGACAAATCCATGACAAGGAGAATAAGGAGTTACAATACCCTAAGCCTGAGGATGCCAAGGCACCCCAAGGTAATATTCAAGGAAGACCCACGCAACTAAGCTCGGGGATGCCCCGGAAGGCATCCCCTCTTTCGTCTTCAACATTATCGGTAACCTCACTTGGAGCTATATTTTTATTCATCACATGATATGTGTTTTGCTTGGAGTGTCATTTTCTTTTATTAGGATTTGCTTGTTGTTATTTAGAATAATGTTTGGTATCTTTTATTTCAATAAAAAAAGTCAAGTATAGCCTTTACATGCTTATTTCGCAAGCCTACATGTTGCTGTTTTAAAACAGAAAGTTTTCTATCATTGTCTGAATTCTTATGGAAAGTCAGAACATGATAAAATCTTGAAATTTTTACACAATAAGCTAAAACAAATTTTCTGCAGTGTGGTAATTTTTCATAATATTGGGTGTCAATGAAGTATGAATCTTCTTGAATTCTTTACAGACTGTCCTGTTTTGACAGATTGTTGTTATGTTTGCATTGTTTGCATATGTTTGTTTGTTTAATGATTCTATTTGAGGATAGGACTATTAAATATGCAGAGGCATTTGTATGCAATGTTAAATAATAATTTTTGTGATTTGCTACAGTAGAGAATTATAAGGTTATTGCATTGATTTATACTAACTTATCTCACTTGTTCTTGTTGAGTTTTGTGTGGATGAAGTTTTTAAGATTTAGGAAAACCGTGATATAAAAGGAATTAAGGAGACACAAAAGCTCAAGCTTGGGGATGCCCAAGGCATCCCAAATTAATATTTCAAGAGGTCTGAAGCATCTAAGCTTGGGGATGCCTCGGTAGGCATCCCACCTTTCTTCATCAACAATTATCGGTTAGTATCGGTTGAGCCTAAGTTTTTGCGTCCTCACATGATATGTGCTATTCTTGGAATGCCATTTTTTTAATAAAATACTTAGATGTGCAATTTTTAAATGGGAGAGAGTCCTCACATAGCTACCTATTTACTTAACTACTCACTTGATCTTCACTTATATCTTTTTGGAGTAGTTTGTCATTTACTCTTGTGCTTCACTTATATCCTATGAGTAAATTGTTGAATGAATTGAATATAATGAAGTTGAAATTATATGTTCATATCATTCCTAGTAGTAGCTTCACATTGGGTTTAGAAAGTGAAATCTATTGAAGCTTGACAATTACAATATTGGTCATGCAAGAAATTCATGAACAATTAGTATAAGGAAGAAAACCTTCACATACCAATATATTATCTTGGACATCTTCTATGATTGTGAATACCCATTAATTATTTTCAAACTTGAGAAAATTAGTTGAAGTTGGACAAGGAAGACAACGTAATGAGTAATGGTTGTGTATATTTGCATAGAAGTTATATTGTTATGGATCCTCCAACATGTGGTGTTTGCTTAGGATCTTTCGCTAGCCAAAAATTCGTACTAAGTAGAGATACTACTTGTGCATCCAAAAACCCTTAAACCCAGTTTCTTGCCATGAGTGTCCACCATATCTACCTATGGATTGAATAAGATCCTTCAAATAAGTTTTCATCGGTGCAAAAAGCAATAAAAATTGCTTCTAAATATGTTTGATCTTTTATTGTAAGGGAAAATAAGCGTTGTACAAACTTGTGATGGCCAAGTAATAAAAGCGACGAACTTCATAATAAAGGTTGCTATTATAAGGGGCAATATAACATGACGTTCCTTTGCATTAAGAGCTTGCGCATCCAAAAATTAAAAGCGCATGACAACCTCTGCTTCCATCTGCGAAGGGCCTATCTTTTACTTTTCAGTATTTACTTTTTTGCAAGAGTCAATAGTATGCATTCTCATTTCAACCTCAATTATTATCTAGTTGGCAAGCATCATGTTGTGGGGAAAGATCTAGGCACATATGGCTAGTCAAATATATTTGATCATGATTTATTAATGTTGACAATTATCTCTATGATAAATGAGTTGGGAGGCGAAACATTAAGCCCCTATCTTTCTCTGTGTCCGATGGATGCCATTTGTTCTAAAAATATGCTTTGAGAACTAGAAATCATAGAAGACTATATGATGATTGAGTATGTCGAGCTCTTTACTTAGACTTTGTTGAGAATAAGTTGAATTGCAATTCTTTGGTGACTAAGAACATAGGTTGTTAAGTTTCAAGAGAATTCATTGTTTGAACCATAACATGTGAATTGATTGCTACTTTATCATGATGAGTTTTATGAGAAAGAGTTTCTGTTATGATCCTTGGAAAAATAATTAAAATTATCATTTATCAAACTTATGCACTATGCTAGCTTTCACACTTCATAAATTATTTCTTTTATCATTTATCTACTCTAGAACGAGCCAGAATTAAGCTTGGGGATGCTGATACGTCCCCAACGTATCTATAATTTTTTATTGTTCCATGTTGTTATATTATCATTCTTGGATGTTTTACAATCATTTTATAGCCATTTTATATCATTTTTTGGTACTAACCTATTGACATAGTGCCAAGTGCCAGTTGTTGTTTTCTGCATGTTTTTTACATCACAGGAAGCCAATACCAAACGGAGTCCAAACGCAGCGAAACGTTTTGTGGATTTTTTTGGACCAGACACTGGTGTGCGTCGGTGCGAAACAAATGGTTTTTAACCCTTTCACGCGACGGCATTCCGAACCATCGCCAAGTGAGTGTGGGCGATAGGGGGGGTCCTTCCCACACGACCGAGAAACCGTCGGGGATATGCCCTCCTGGCACACACGCTCGGCAAAATGAGGTAGTGTGCGACCGGCGAGCAATCAAATACAGAAATATGTACAGTAGTGCTAAAAAAATACAATTATATAGGTGAAATCATTTCCGGTCGTAAGTACATCCCACACAGTCAGTCACCGCTAAACGATCCCGTTCGTATATACATCCCACACAGTCACTCCAAGGAAAACGTTTGCGCAAGGTAGTGTAACGCAAACAGTTTTCAAGAGAATATCGTGTGTGATTGTTCATTGATCCAATATGGTTTATTCCTAGAAACTATGTGCGTTGCCTGAGGTCATCGCCCACGGTGTTTTCTCATTAACCGTTTGCAATAGGAAAACCCAATTAGCGGGCTAATTGCCCTATTATTAATAATCCATTTACTAATCTAATTGACATTCATATTAAGCACATAATATATTCCATTCCCATATTAAGGAAGTAGGATTTCATAATTGAAATACATCGTAGTACAACATGATATATCTTCAGCACTCAGCCACCCCATTACACAACTGCACCAGCAGCAAGTTTCACATGCAACATCTAGAACCTTTCAAAATTAGCATCATAGACGGTACATAGAGAGATGCATCTCATCTGGAAAACTGCTGAAGCGTAAGGCGAATATTGTGCCTTCATTCATGCTGAAGGTCTTTGCAACTTTAGGCCAGTGCCTGTGGATGATTGACCGTCCATCCTTCGACCTCTTCAGGAACACTTCAATATTGAACTGTGGGTGTTGTATGAAAACTTTCCTCGCCTCCTGACCACAGAGGTGGTTTGAGAGGTAATCATCAGTGAAGCCTGAAAACAAGGATGTGCATAAATATCTTCTCTATATTGGAAATGGGGCAAAGGAATAAAAAAAGGCAAGGTATAATAGTTAGTACCATCTTGTAAACCTCAGTGCTTCCCATTGTTTCCCTGCAACACATATAAGGTAGTTAGTCATCAGGTTAAGTAAGGGTTCGCATGCTATCAGTTAAATATGTTGATGAAAAATAAGCACATTGCAGATTCATCAGATTAATTCAAGCCACATGAAAAACCCATTTATCCAAACCAAGCATGATTAATAACTAGGAAATATAGCACTTGTATATGTTTCTCATGTATTAAGTGCAGCCAAATTCGATTTATTCCTCACAAGGTATACAATAAGAGAATGCAGCCACAACAATTGAACACCGCATTGCAGAATTGAACCAAGCAGTTAACTAAACACCACAACAAATGAACCAAACGTTAACTTAGCACCACATTGCACAATATAACATACTCCTAATAGAAGATCAGATAGTTAACCAAAGAAAGCATGCTTAACAACTTGGAAATATAGCAATTGTATTTGTTTCTCATGTATTTAGTACAGCCAAATTCGATTTATTCCTCACATGGTATACAATAACAGAATGCAGCCAGAACAATTGAACATCACATTGCAGAATTGAACCAAGCAGTTAACTAAACACCACAACAAATGAACCAAACGTTAACTGAGCACCACATTGCACAATATAACATACTCCTAATAGAAGATCAGACAGTTAACCAAACCAAGCATGCTTAACAACTTGGAAATATAGCACTTGTATTTGTTTCTCATGTATTTAGTACAACCAAATTCGATTTATTCCTCACATGGTATACAATAACAGAAGGCAGCCACAACAATTGAACATCGCATTGCAGAATTGAACCAAGTAGTTAACTAAACACCACAACAAATGAACCAAACGTTAACTGAGCACCACATTGCACAATATAACATACTCCTAATAGAAGATCAGACAGTTAACCACACCAAGCATGCTTAACAACTTGGAAATATTGCACCCTGAAGAATTGAATATCACATTTGCAGAATTGAACCAAGCAGTTAACTGAACACCACATTGCATGACATATAGAACATATACACTATAGCAGAAGATTGCATGGTAAAAGTAGGTAGCACAATTCACTAGAATTGGTTAAGGAAAGGCAGTAGCTAGCAAACTAAACATGGGTCCTTATAGTGAGCTAATAAGACAAGCTACACCTCATTGTCGGAGATATCGATGACGATTGGCTCCTTGGACATGGAAGAGGGCGAGGCCTCCGCATTGTGGGTGCCCTCGTTGTAGTGGTGAGTTGCTTGAGCCGCTCCGGGCACCAACCTGCTGGCTCTCGAGATGAGGTAAGCACGTGCATGCTGAGAAAACACCTCGTAGTCTTTGTCGAAGGCACTGACGGTGGCCTCGAGAAAACGCCATGAACTGTCGTTTAAAGCAGCCAACCGCGTCACTGCGTCGGTGCGCGAGGCATCAACGGTGGCCTCGACGTCGAGGTGCTCCTCCAGGATCTGGGGGTCAGCATGAATGGCAGCCATCGTGACCTCATCCGCGCGTGCGGCCGCGATTTGCTTCTCCGCTGCCAAATGCTCCTTGAGATCCTGGCTATACTGCGTGCACCATGGCTTAGGGCAGTGCTTATTTGGTGGAGGGGTCGGTGATTTGGGTGGAAGGTGTCGCGCTCGCGCCGGCGGTCAGGCCATGTGGGATGTGGAAGGAGGAGGAGGATGGGGGTCGGGTGTGGATTACCTGCCTGGATAGGCGAGGCCGAGCAGCGTGAAGGAGTGTCGCCGGCGAGGAGGCAGCGCTGCAAGAAAGGAGTGAAGGTTTCAACTTGGAAAGGAAGGTGGAAACAGGGGAAATGTGGCTTTTGGTAAGGAGGAGGGGGCGGGGGGGGGTAGATATTTCCGCGGAAGCCGAAAATTTGGAATCGCTTCAGCAAAAAACCTGGCGCGCAAAGTGTCATCAGACACGGTCCCTTATTCAGAACTGTGTATGATATGTGAACATCACTAATGATTCAGATAGCTTAACCCATGTGTGTTGAGTTTGAATGTCAAAAAGTTTGGTTCGAATTTCCCTAGTTACAGTGGTCATCCACGTCATTGCATAATTTGGGTACACAAAGGAGACTAACTTCTTAATCGAGCAAGTTCAGCAATTAAACAGAGCTAGCTGACCTAAACATTACTCAAACAAATTAAAGACCAGCGCTCTTAATTAAACAAAACAAAGAGTACTACTACGGCTGGTGCTCGTCGATCTCCGCCGCCGCCTCCATGTCCAGCTCGCGCCCGACGGTCTCCTGTCGAAGGGGCTCCATGGCATCAATTGCACCATACTCGGCAAGCATCTCGCCATCAGCGTCCGCCATATCTCTGGAATAGGCTGCCACGAGCTGGGCGTGGGCGGCCGCGATCTGGGCTCTGGCGGGCTCCGTCGTGGCAAGGTATTCCGCGCAGGAACGGACGGCTGCTCGAACTCTCTCGGCGATTGCCAGCTCTTCGGCCGTGGGTTGCCGACCGTTGTCGGAGAAGCTTCATTCGATTTGTGCAGTGACCGCCATGAGCTGGGCGTGGACGACCACGACATGGTAGTGGGCGGCCTCCATCAGGGCTAAGGCCGCCACTGCGGAACGGACAGCTGTTGTGCCGCTCTCGCCAGTTGCTATCCCCGAGGCAGATGCTGCTGCCGCCGCCTGAGAAGCAACAGCGGCCGTTTGGGCTGCCTTGGCCGCCCGGACACAGACTGCGGTCGCCCTCACAAAGCTTGTTAGCACGCGTCTGGTGGCTGCGGCCGCGCTCTCGCCGGAGTGGGCCGCTGAAGTTGCCCTCACGACATGGGCCCACGTCCCCATCTTTCACCGGCGATGAATGAACATCGAAATGATATTTGGGGAGTGAGCTAGTGTGCTTGACACGCCGGCTGTGGACTATAGCCGACGCACCTTCTCGCATAAGTCATAGGCATACTATACACCGACGGTGCTCCAAGATATTTTGTGCTGCATCTCACACGGTTGGTGATAATATACTGTGTGCGATCTACTTGATTTATCGTCTTGATTTGAATTACGTAATGGGGTCACAGCTACAAAGGATGGTGTTTGAATTGTAAGAACTTTTATCTGCGGTGAACATGCAACTATAGGTGTGTCGTCCAAAAAATTGGAATTATTCAGGGTTCGTTTGGACGTTTTTATATATTAACTTGGTTTTGTAGGCATTTCTGGTGCATAATTCTAATTTCAACTACATGCACATGCTCCAGTGCATATAAACGGGTTGAAAAATCAAATATGTGTCCTTGGTTGCATGCTTAGGTCCCATGCAAGAAATGGGAATGAATATCACACACCCTGCCACCGTCACTCGGCCGCAAACATTGAGATACCTTGTTTTTAAATTCTAGTAAATCCAAAACTCATTTGAAATTCATGAAACTTGGCATGCTGTCATGGAGCGGCATCAACATGCCGTGGTAAAATTTTTGTCCCATTCGGGGTAGGTTTGGGTATAAGCTTCTCACAAACCAGAGCTTCTCACAACAAGCGTGATGGTTTCGGTAGGGAACGTGCCACCTTTGGAGACGAAACAATATCCGTTGCCTCTTATTGCTTTCAAAAATATTCGAGTGTCAACATAGAACAACAGGAGTGTTGTGTTTAATTGAAATTTGAACTACATGCACATGCTTCAGTGCATATAAATTGGTTGAAAAATCAAATCTATGTCCTTGGGTGCATGCTTAGGTCCCATGCAAGAAATGGGAATGAATTTCAAACACCGGGGCACCGTTGATTGCTGGCAAAACATTGAGATTCCTGATTTTTAAATTCTAGTAAATCCAAAACTCGTCTAAAATTCATGAAACTTGGCATGCTATCATGGAGCGGCATCAACATGCCGTGGTAAATTTTTGTCCCATTTGGGGCAGGTTTGGGTATATGCTCCTCACAAACCAGAGCTTCTCACAACAAGCATGATGGTTTCGGTAGGGAATGTCCCACCTTTGGGGAAGAAACGATATCCATTGCCTCTTATTGCTTCCAAAAATTTTCTCGTGTCAACATAGAACAACAAAAGTGTTGTGTCAATTTTTGTGATTTTTTGGGGTTCATTTGGACATTTTTATGCATTAACTGAGTTTTCAATGCATTTATGTGCATAATTCAAATTTGAACTACATGCACATGCTCCAGTGCATATAAATTGGTTGAAAAATCAAATATGTGTCCTTGGGTGCATGCTTAGGTCCCATGCAAGAAATGGGAATTTATTTTAAACACCGGGGCACCGTTGATTGCCGGCAAAACATTGAGATGCCTGGTTTTTAAATTCTAGTAAATCCAAAATTCGTCCGGTGCGCAGGTTCACCGGGAAGCGTGCAAGATGTTCAACGCAGGATTTGTGCATCTCTTCAACGCAAACGGTTCAGTGAAGCAGTAATGCGGCAGAAAATAAACCAAAAAATATACGTGCTGCCACACGCCCCGTGTGCCGTGCGAGCAGGCGTGAGTTGATGGGACGCATGCGAGCAGTCCGTCGCGCAGGCATACCTGGAGGCGTGCATGCAGGTGTGTGTATTGACGAGGAGGCGTGCGAGTAGCTGTGTGAAATGATGGTAGGAATGGCAGACGTCCGCCGCACAGGCTCACCGGGAGGCGAGACAACTTTTGACCGCAGCCTGCCTCGCTCCCACTGGTCCGTATTAATTGCGCGCCTGAGCCACCGGCCATAATAGGCGGCCACACCCCCGATCCACAGTGGTCATCGACGTTTGGACTCCAGAGTGTATGACGATGCCGCTGAAGCACACCATCGAAGGGAGTGGCAACGCCAGGGCAGGTGAAGCACCCGCACAACGCGTGAAGCTGGCCATAGAGGTTTCCGTCGCCACCGACGAGGTCTGGCGCGGGCAGCAGCACGACCTTGAATTTGCCGGCGCCGTCGTGCCCCCCAGCCGGAGCCGGAGGTCAACAGCAACTCCGGCAACAACTGCGACTCCGACAGAAAACCGGTTAGTCATCTATATACCCATTTGTGCGGCAAACATATCTAGTGTTTTCTCTGGTTAATCCCCCACCCCGCCCCTCTATAATTTTTCTGGAATACAAATCCTATGGTTATGTTCTCTCAGTCCATGAAATCAGAGTAATTAAGATCCGTTAGATGCACGTAGTGTATTGATTGTTTGAATGTTATCCATATAGAGTTAGTGATTAATTGTTTATTCTGTACAAATGATTTTTGCTAATAATCCGACTAGGGTTAGCTTGCGTGCTAATAATTCATGGCCAGATCTTGAGAGTTGATTTTGAATGTCCTACATATATGTTTGTGCCTTTTTTCTTCCTGATCTTGAGAATTGATTTCGAATGTCCTACATGTTATGCCATTTTTTTCTTTCAGATTGGTATTTACACAGATGAGGCTCTGACCAGCGCCGCCGCCGGATGTAGATCTTGGACCCGGCTGTGCGGCCAGAAGCGCCCCCCTGGACCTGAGGAACCAGTAGAATCTCCGGCGGACCGCATCAGCGATCTCCCAGACGGAATCCTTGGGGAGATCATCTCCCTTCTCCCCACCAAGGATGGCTGCCACACACAAGTCCTCGCATCTCGGTGGCGCACTCTATGGTGCATCGCGCCTCTTAATCTCGACTGTCATCAGCTATCTGTCGATGATGATTCTGAACTCCCCGGAGCCATCATCTCCTCCCACGAGGGCTCCATTCAACGCATCTGCATCCCGGCATACTACCTGGTGGACATACCGTGCACGGTGGCCGTCTGGCTGACATCCCGCCAATTCGATAAACTCCAGCAGCTTGAGTTCTACCATTACAGCGATAGGTTACCACCAAGAGCTGCATCTGTGCCCTCACCATCGATGCCCATCTCATGGTTTTCCTCCTCTCTCCACACTGCAACCTTGACCCGGTGCCATCTAGCAGACTATCTGGTACAAATGCTTCAACTGCCAGTGCTGAAAAAACTTGCGCTTGTGTTGGTTGATCTATCGGTGGCCTCACTTCACAGCATCATCCACTCTAGCTGCCCTGCACTGCAGCGTTTGGTGCTTGTTTTTGGAATAGGAATCCATATCCCTTGTCTCAAAATAAAGTCGTCTCACCTTGTAAGCATTGGAATTCATTTTGAAGGACATGAGCTCATCATCGAAGACGCCCCTTCACTTCAAAGGTTGCTCCTTAATTGTTGTAATAAACCTTCACAAATAACTGTGGTCTCTGCGCCTAAACTGGAGACCTTGGGTGCAATTAGCGATCCGTTTGAATGGTTCGAGATGGTGTTTGCCTCCACACCTATTGAGGTACTGTATATTATTCACATACACTTTTGTAATTTGCATTTTTCATTTGTGCGCATAAGTTAAGTATCATCTTGGAGTACACTTTTAGTGCTAATATTATGTTCTATGCTCATGAAGCGCTTGTCCATCCTATCAGTGGTGGTGGATTCTGTCAAGACCTTATATATCACTATGTGGTGTTTTGATCTTAGCATCATTATTGCCTTGCTGCAATGCTTTCCATGTCTGGAGAATTTGTATATCAAGGTGATGATTTCACGCACATTGAAAGCCCATATATAATGTACTATAATTAATCATTCAGCTATCACTCTTTCAACATAATCTTTTTTAGACAATAACTGTTTTCAATCTTCATCTCTATTTAGGCACTAATACATGGAGAAAAAGGTATAACCAATCGATGGTTCAAGAAGCACCGGGATTTTCTCAGATCTCACGACATTCGTTTGAAGACAGTAACACTGGAAGGATATGCATCCAACAATGCAAACACTAGCTTTATCACATTCTTCATGTTGAATGCGAGGGCACTATTGTCCGTGAGGATTAAGTTTTTCCACAAGAAATTTCTTACGGCTGCAAGTGTTGAACAACATAAAAAGAAGTTTCATGTGGACCTAAGGGCTTCTAATCGTGCTCGGCTTCTATTTACAACAGCTTGTCATCATGGACCAGTAGAATTTCTAGCCATTGATCTTGATTTTATGGATCAGACCGATCCATTTGATTATGACTGCCGAAAACTTTGGTTGAGATAGATGTCATTGTCCTGTTCAATCTGGATTTTGTCTAAACCTGATGAGCAATTAATCCTCGTGCTTTTGTACTGTTTGTTAGGTGGAGTTAGATATTGTTGCCCTTTTCAACTCGGCTTTGACCCATATTTTCTTTCATACTGGGCCAATGGCTTGTCATTTCTTTAATTAAGACATAAATATTATAAGCATTCACAACATAGGCAAAGAACATTACTCTCGCGGGATCCTTGAGATCTTTGTTCATTACAGAACCGCAAGTTTTTAGTGCCCACCAGCACCCACAAACTTATTTTCAGCTTGCACAACAAGGGCTGTAATTCTTAATAAGAAAAGCTGCATGGTAGTCACAGATTTGGATTTATCATTTGGGACCCACGAGGAAAAAGCCTATCCAGGGCGGTGCCGACTCAATAGTAAACATTGAGAAACCTGGTTTTAAAATTACTGTAAATCCGAAACTCGCCTTAAAATCATGAAACTTGGCATGGTGTTATGTCATAGCACCAACATGTTGTGGTAAAAAACTAGTCCAATTTGGGACAAGTTTTTGTACAATCTTCTTACAAACCGGAGCCATTCTAATTATTGTGGTAATTTCTAGCTTATTTCTCTTTTTATTGGTTAACCCGTCAAATACTTTTTATATATAATAGATGTGTGTGCCCGTCTAGCGCACACACGTTGATCTATCTAACCGTTTCAGTTTGTTGTGGCTAATCGCAAACAGTTCATCCATGTGAAGTGTATGCCATCAATCGCAGACACTTTGATCTGGCTGACCCGTTTATGTTCTGTTGCCTAATCGCAAACAGTTAATCCTTCTGAAGCGTATGCCCTCAATCACACACACCTTTATCTGGCTGACCGTTTCTTTTGTGTTGCCTAATCACAAACAGTTAATCCTTCTGAAGCGTATGCCCTCAATCACACACACCTTGATCTGGCCGACCGTTTCTTTTGTGTTGCCTAATCACAAACAATTCATCCGAGTGAACCGTATGCTCTATATCACACACGCCTTCATCAGGCTGCCCGTTTCTTTTGTTCTGCCTCATCGCAAATAGTTCATTGGACTGAACCGTATGCCCTGGATCGCACACGCAACTAAAATCTGAACCGTGTTTGATGGCTCCTCCATCGCAAACGTTTTGCACCTTTTTTTATGGTTCTTTTACACCATCGTTTGCGATTATTGCATCGCACACAGTTTCGTCCAAGGTTCTCTGATCGTAGTGTTGCATTAGCAGCATCCTGCAGTAGTAAGAAGACATCCAGTGGGCCAAAGAAGTATCGAATAGGGAGCCTGAGGTGAGCACAAGACACCAGGGCGCGCCTGGAGGCCAAGGCGCGCCCTTGTGGGTTGTGCCCACCTCGGTGGCCTCCCGAACCGCCTCTTTGCTCTATAAATACCCCAATATTCCAGAAACCCTAGGGGATTCAATGAAAATCAATTCCAACCGCCGCAAGTTCCAGAACCACCAGATCCAATCTAGACACCGTCACGGAGGGGTTCATCATGTCCATTGGTGCCTCTCCGATGATGCGTGAGTAGTTCTTTGTAGACCTACGGGTCCGTAGTTAGTAGCTAGATGGCTTCCTCTCTCTCTCTTTTGATTCTCAATACAATGGTCTCTTGGAGATCCATATGATGTAACCCTTTTTACGGTGTGTTTGTTGGGATCGGATGAACTTTGAGTTTATGATCAGATCTATCTTTTTATCCATGAAAGTTATTTGAGTCTTCTTTGATCTCTTATATGCATGATTGCTTATAGCCTCATATTTCTTCTCTGATATTTGATTTTTTTGGCCAACTTGATCTATTTATCTTGCAATGGGAAGAGGTGCTTTGTGATCGGTTCGATCTTACGGTGCTTGATCCCAGTGACAGAAGGGGAACCGATACGTATGTATTGTTGCTATTATGGATAACAAGATGGGGTCTATTTCTACATAAATAGATCTTGTCTACATCATGTCATCATTCTCATTGCATTACTCCGTGTTTCCATGAACTTAATACACTAGATGCATGCTGGATAGCGGTCGATTTGTGGAGTAATAGTAGTAGATGCAGGCAGGAGTTGGTCTACTAATCTCGGACGTGATGCCTATATAATGATCATTGCTTGGATATCATCATGATTATTTGAAGTTCTATCAATTGCCCAACAGTAATTTGTTTACCCACCGTTTGCTATTTTTCTCGAGAGAAGCCACCAGTGAAATCTACGGCCCCGGGTCTCTTCTTTAATATATTTGCCTTCGCGATCTATTTTTATTTACTTTCATTTTCAGATCTATATTTCCAAAAACCCAAAAATACCTTGCTGCACTTTATTTTATTTGGTTATCTGTCTATCAAATTATTACAACTTTCTCACATCCACTTGCCAATTTCTGGCGCCGTTACCCGAAAGGGATTGACAACCCCTTTAACACGTCGGGTTGCGAATATTTGTTATTTGTGTGCAGGTGCCATTCACGTAGTGTTGTGTGGTTCTCCTACTGGTTCGATAACCTTGGTCTCATCACTAAGGGAAATACCTACCGTTGCTGTGCTGCATCATCCCTTCCTCTTTGGGGAAATACCGACGTAGTTCTAGCAGAGATCAAAAGGAATTTCTGGCGCCGTTGCAGGGAAGACATCATCAACATCTACCAGGTTCCTAATCACAAATCTTATCTCCTTGCAATTTACATTATTTTCCATTTGCCTCTCGTTTTGCTCTCCCCCACTTCACAAAATTTTGCCTTTTTATTTGCCTTCTTTCCATTTGCCTTTTTCCCGTTCAATCTTTTGTTTGCTTGTGTTGCCATGTGCCTTCTATTTGCTTGCATCTTTGCTTGCTAAAAATTTATTGTTATGGATCCTCATTCACTTTCTAATATTTTTAAAATATCCAATCTTGATGAACCAATTGCTAGTGAGCTGAATGCACTAGATTATCTTTATGAAGTTTTGCTTGATATTCGTGAATCTAAAAATTGTGATGAAGAAATTTATGAAGTGATTCATGATAGCTCCTTAAATGAAAAGCATGATTGCAATTATTTTACTATAAATTCTATTAATGTCAATTGTGCTAATAGTATGCAAAACCCCAAGCTTGGGGATGCTTGTTTTGCTATGTCCACTACTTGTTGCAATGATCATGATTGGGGTGATAATGTTTCTTATGATCTTGAAAATTTATTTAAGCCTCATGATGAATATGTTTGAGATAATATTGAAGTGGGTTTGGAAGAGTGTCAACTTTAGCTAAAAATAATCCCACATATTTTGAGAGTGTTCAATCTTATGAAATTGTTGATAAAGGTGGGTTTGGAGAGGTCATGACTTTATTTGATGATAATCCCATTATTTTGGAAGAGTGTCAACTTTGCATGCATCTGGATGATGAAGAGAATATTCTGTGTGATAGCTATATTATTGAATTTGATTATGATCTTACATGTAATTATTATGAGAGAGGAAAGTATGGTTGTGGAAATTTTCATGTTACTAAATTACCTCTCTTTACGTTGAGATTGTCAATGCTTTATTCATCTCCTTTGCATATGCTATATATCTATTGTCTTGATAATTTGTCTTCTTATAAAATTCCTATGCATAGGAAGTATGTTAGGCTTAAACGTGTTTGTCACATGTTGCATGATGCTCTCTTTGCGTTTCAATTATTATCTTCTGTGTGAGCATCGTTGAAATTTTATGCCTAGCTAGGGGCGTAAAACGACAGCGCTTGTTGGGAGGCAACCCAATGAATAAAATTTATTTTTGCCTTTTGCTTCCTGTTCTTGAGTGTTTGCACAATTATACTACTGCTATGATTGTGTTTTTTGTGTTTTAATTAGTGTTTGTGCCAAGCAAAGCCTTTAGGATCTTGTTGGGTGATAGTTGATTTGATCTTGCTGAAAAACAGAAACTTTTGCACTCACAAAAATAATTCTCATTTTTAACAAAAGCATGAGAAAATACCAATTCTTTTTGCAGAAGATTAATATACAAATTACTCACGTGGTCCTAATTTTTCAGAATTTTTGCAGTTTCATAAGTATTCGAAATATCCAGTTTGCTACAGACTGTTCTGTTTTTGACATATTCTGTTTTCTTTGCGTTGTGTGCTTGTTTTGATTATTCTATGGTTTTCTTGAAGATTTTTTTCCATAGAAAAGTTGGATACAGTAGATATAATGCAAGAATAAAATATGAATGGGTTTGCAACAGTACTTATAGTAGTGATTTGTTTTCTTATACTAATGGGTCTCACGAAGGTTTTGTTGAGTTTTGTGTGATTGGCGTTTTCAAGTTTTGTGTGCTGTTATGATGGATGAAGGAATGAGGAGTAAGAAGAGCCTAAGCTTGGGGGTTCCCATGGCACCGCAAGCTATTATCCAAAGAGAATCAAGAACTAAGCTTGGGGATGCGTGAGTAGCATCCCCTCTTTCTTCTAACGACCATCGGTATTTTACTCGAAGCTATATTTTTATTCGTCACATACTATGAGTTTTGCTTGGAGCGTCTTGTATGATATGAGTCTTTGCTTGTTTTGCTTTTTATTTTTAGTCTTAATTCCTTGCTGGACACACCTATTTGAGAGAGACAAATTATGCCATGACTTGTTAGAATTTCTCTCTATGCTTCACTTAAATCTTTATGAGCTATGGAATTGCTCTAGTGCTTCACTTATATCTTTTTGAGCATGGTGTGGTTTAGTATTTTTGAAGAAATGCTCTCTTGCTTCACTTAGATTTATTTGAGAGTTAGTAATTTTTTTAAGAAATTCTCTCTTGCTTCACTTAAATTATTTTGAGAGAAAGAAATATTATGCTCATGATCTTCACTTATACTTTATTTGTTTAAGCTTATCAAAAGCAACATATGAAAACTAGTCCCAAAGTGATAGATATCCAAGGAGGATATAATAAAAACTTTCATGAAGATCATTGAAGAAAATAAACTTGATTCTTTGTAATAGTTTTGAGATATGATGATGTGATATGTGAGTCATGTTGATGAGTAATTATGCTTTAGTAAGAATATTGGTGTTAAGGTTTGTGATTCCCTATGCAAGCATGAAAGTCAATAGTTATGCAATGAAATTAGATCGTACTTGTGGTGCATTATTCGGTGTTAATTATGCTTAATGCTCGCTTATGAGATTTTTTGTTTCTTGGTTGGTCGCTTCTCAATCTTTTGCTAGCCTTCATTTTGCACTAATATGACCACTACTTGTGCATCCAAAATCCTTTAAACCAGTTTTACCACATGAGTCCACCATACCTACCTATATGCAGTATTCTTTTGCCGTTCTAAGCAAATTTGTATGTGCCATCTCTAATTTTCAAAATAAATTTCTCTTTTGTGTGCCCGTACCGCTCATGAAACGGTAGGGGGTGGCTAATATATTTCCATGTTAGATATGTTATTCTCATGATGAGTGTTTATTCACTTGTCATTGCACGAGAGTAAGGCAAAGGTATTAGGGATGCCCAGTCCCGAAATGAAAAATGAATTTACTTTATGTTGTCAAATAATAAATTCCTTGGAAAGTGTTGGTATGGAAGGCACCGGTGGATACGGCTAGCCATGGAAAGTGAAAGTATGGTTGAAAAAGGGATAAACTTTAATTTCTGTTTGGGAACCGCCTATAATATATCTAGCATGGAAAGTATTGGGAACTACTCGATCATTTTCGTTGACAGGAAAAGCATGCCTCCCAATTTTTTTTTATCTCCATCTTTTTAGCTTTGAGCTCTGGCACCTCTACAAATCCCTACTTCCCTCCGTGAAGGGCCTTTCTTTTACTTTATGCAATTTTTATTTTATTGAGTCTCCATCTTCTCTTATAAAGCACCAACTAAGGGGCACTATGATCGTACTTGAGCATTGGGTGTAGCTAATATGCGAGTGTGTTTCATGAATGGATCAATGATTGAGCATAATGGGCTAGGGATAACTTATTTAGCGTTGATATTTTGAAAGACATGGTTGCTTGTTGATATGCTTGAGTATTGAAATTCTCATGTCAAAACCAGACTATTGCTTTGAACCATATGAAAGTCCAAATTCCCATACTACAAATAAAATAATATGTGATGACATGTTAGGCAGCATTCCACGTCAAAAATTCTGTTTTTATCATTCACCTACTCGAGGACGAGCAGGAATTAAGCTTGGGGATGCTGATACGTCTCCAACTATCTATAATTTTTTTATTGTTCCATGCTGTTATATTATCATTCTTGGATGTTTTACAATCATTTATAGTCATTTTGTATCATTTTTTGGTAGTAACCTATTGACACAGTGCCAAGTGCCAGTTGCTGTTTTCTGCATGTTTTTTACATTGCAGGAAATCAATACCAAATGGAGTCCAAACGCAGCGAAACTTTTTGTGGATTTTTTGGACCAGAAGACATCCAGTGGGCCAAACAAGTACCGAAGAGGGAGCCCGAGGTGAGCACAAGACACCAGGGCGCGCCTGGAGGCCCACGCGTGCCCTGGCGGGTTGTGCCCACCTCGGTTGCCTTCCGAACTACCTCTTTGCTCTATAAATACCCCAATATTCCAGAAACCCTAGGGGAGTCGATGAAAATCAATTCCAGCCGCCGCAAGTTCCAGAACCACCAGATCCAATCTAGACACCGTCATGGAGGGGTTCGTCATGTCCATTGGTGCCTCCCCGATGATGCGTGAGTAGTTCTTTGTAGACCTACGGGTCCGTAGTTAGCAGCTAGATGGCTTCCTCTCTCTCTCTTAATTCTCAATACAATGGTCTCTTGGAGATTCATATGATGTAACTCTTTTTGCGGTGTGTTTGTTGGGATCGGATGAACTTTGAGTTTATGATCAGATCTATCTTTTTATCCATGAAAGTTATTTGAGTCTTCTTTGATCTCTTATATGCATGATTGATTATAGCCTTGTATTTATTCTCCGATGTTGGGGTTTTGATTGGCCAACTTGATCTATTTATCTTGCAATGGGAAGAGGTGCT